>JACEVL010001526.1:0-26900 GCA_020284085.1 Aporrectodea caliginosa
TACTTCTTCGTCGTAAGCGCTACAGGGAAATTATAGCTAAAACCTACGGGGGAAACGACCTAAACTTTACTCCAAATTGTATGAAGGTAGTAATCTAAGAGTAGTTAAGACTGTGTGGTAATTCGCTGGTAAAGTTGCCAACAATTAAATTTCAAGACTGAAGTGGTGTGACAACTATGGAATAGGATCTGGACAGACCTATATCACGCCTAAAACTGGATCATCGGTGGAGCAAGCATTAGAACACCTGAGATGCATGCAGGAGAATTCATGGACGCCAAGAGGAATTATTATCTCAGACAGTTGAATAGAATATTCCAAAGCGCCTGGAGCCTTCGCCTGATCATCATTTTGTTGTGGAGTAACATACGAACCATACCCTACCACTCGACCACAGGTCTGGCTAACCTTCTGCTCAGCAGTACGGATATCCCGGAAACCATCTTCAAAACTGGAGGATTCCGTAAAAGCGAACGTCTTCTTGGTAAAGCAAGTATTGACTATAAGGATCCTAGTAGCAAAGTTAGGTGGCCTTCCGTTTTCGCAATGGATGTGAACCCTGGACTGGATGTCGATTGCTCTTTGGTACAACAACACAGAGGATCATTGAGCGATGAAGTGACGAGGACAACATCGGCTGAGCAAAGACCCGGGTAACATAATATACAGCGCAGATTAATTAAACGAATTTTTAAGCGTATTCCTAATTATCCAGCCATCCATAAGACACTGATACCCAAATATGTTTAGAACACGATTACCTGAATGGAAACAAATATAATTCTTAGTTGCTTATTCCATGTCAAATTATGAAATTGTAAAACTGAAGCTCTTAACTGAAATGATAGCCTATTGGCTTCTCCGGTCCAACATGGGTTCATTAATCCGATGAGTAAATTCTTTATAAAATTTGTTGATCCAGTCATACTTGAATACGAGCAGGCCTATTTCACTATTGAATTAGAAAAACAATGGAAAATAATCAAAGTTTAGTGCCGTACAATCATTTTCACTGACGCGTTTCAACTTTTGGAATTCCACCCTATAGGAGGCCAGCCGAAGTTCAGAAAGCATCAACTTTAGGCCGTCCTCAACAGCGTCGCTCGACTCACAGCAATCTGCAACGTTTCTCAATTATTATAGATGATACGAAGGCCACGTTTCACTGGCTTCCTATCGACGAGAGAATAAAGTTCAACATTTATCTCAACATTTATGTCGACGGTCGCCACCGAGAAACATCAGGGTTTTTGATGTTCCGGTCTAAAGTCAACCGGGTCAGAGGTCAACCATCCTAGAACTCCACTACTCGTAAAGATATGTAGATGCCGCGCTTCCGATAGCTCATTGGATAACACACTGGCGTGGAGAGCGAGAGGTACCGAGTTCGAGTTTCCGTAGGGCGGACATGCTTTGTAGGCTGCTATTAGCGCCGTGTATTGCAGGCTGTCTGTTCTGTTAGTAGTTAAGATTGTTTCAATTGCATAACATATAAATGTACAGCGCAGTGCGTTTGTCAGGCGCTTATTAAAGAAAAGATATTATTATTATTATTTTATTATTATTATTATTATTATTATTATTATTATAAGACAAATGTATTTCTTCATAAAGCCAAACATATTATTATTATTATTATTATTATTATTATTATTATTATTATTATTATTATTATTATTATTATTATTATTATTATTATTATTATTATTGCGTATAAATATCAGGGTGTCAAACCTTTTTTAATGGCGGGCCAGTGGCAATACTTTCCAGCAAGTGGCGGGCCAGGGTGTCGAAGGCGCCTGAGCAAAATGGGGTAGGGATTTGGAAGGGGCTCGGTGAGATATTTTTGCAAAACTAAATCTTAATTGGTGCATTTTTTAGCACACCAAGTCAAATTACGTAGGCTTATCAAATTTTAATTTTGATCTTCATTATCAGTCACGAACATCACATAAAACTCATTAAGCCTAAGGTCATGTAGGCCTATTCTAGCTGAGAGGCAGGCCTATTGTTCATCAATAACTCAAAGTTATCTTAATCTGATATTCAAAAATTAAAACAAGTCCCTGTCAAACGCATTGTAAGCTCGCAATAAAAAAATTAATGAGATAAATTTGAATAAAATGTCTGTCCTGAAAAGGAAAAATATACTGATTAGTAATAGTTGCACTGGCAACTTGACACTGTTTTCTTTTGACGAGAGGAGGAATGTCAGGATGCTTATCTTCAGCTAGCGATACTCTGAGATTTGCAAGTAGACTTGAGTCAGTCGGCCATGATCTATGTCTTGTCTTAACAAGCGTCATCTTTGAATATCCTTACTCGCACAGGTATGAGCTGGCAAACAAACACAGTATTCGAGCAGCATGTGTTCGTAAATGAGGAAACGTTTCTCTGGGCAGTTGCTGTTTAAACACCTCCACTTCTGTACTTGTTACTTTGGTTTTCAATGCCGTGTTACACTGCAAATCAACGAGCTCCATTTCTAACAAACTTGGAAGTTGGAACAGTATTAGGATTGATTCCAAATGGATTGCTAAACAGCTTAAATTGGTCCTCTGTGTGAATGCTGAGAAGCGTTTTCAATTGCATCAAGTAGCCTATGTCTGCCATATTTAAGCAGAGTCGAAAACGATGTTTAATGCTTTGGCATGATTCTTAGCTTCGTTCATGTGTTCAACTTCAAAGTGCTGGGCAATGTCCTTGCGCAAGTTACGAAGCCCAAAGCTGAAGTTTTATTTAGAATGCTCGTGTCAAATCATATGCTTCAGCAATGGTAATATCACAGTATAAATAATTACACAATTATTATATATACTGTGGTAAATTATCTTTACCTTGCAGCTTAACATTAAGTGCATTTGGTATTGACTGTGGAAAAGTAAAAAATTCGAACTTTTATTCTCAAATTTTGTAGTCTTTCGGCACAGGGCCGCGGGCCAGAAAAAAATCATCGGCGGGCCAGAAATGGCCCGCGGGCCTGCTCTTTGACATCACTTGCGTATATCAACTCGAGCTCATCGTACCTTCTCAGAACTTGGACTTTCCATTAACACAGTTTCCGCTGCACATGATTGCGGTTGTATTTAGCTCTATTCAGCAAAATTTTGCAAACTGTCTGAATACGTATTTATTTACAAGAGTGAGATAGTCATGCGCGCAGTGTCCTTATAAGGCGTTTAGAACGCGCTATATTATGTGTCCTGATAATTGCGTACATGCATGCACAATTGCACATATACATTTATACAATGAAGAAACCTTAATATTGAGCAATCGTGCTCACACTTATACATACTTGAAACCTCAGTTGCAAGGAATGTCTTCACTGCGCGGTTTTCTTCTGCACTTGTTATGGCAGCCAAGTGAGAGCCCCTGTGTAACCACTCACATTTCTTACTAGCCCAATACCAGTCGAGACTTTCGTATATTACTTTGTAACAACTTCCAGTCGAAGGCAGATAAGTGAAACCATGAAGGCATTTACCTGAAACAGTGCACTCAGTTGCTTAGCAAACAAAAAACTAAAAAACTCAATAACAAACATTCTTCAGAAAAGTCTTAAAGTTTCCAATGAGCTTTATTCGAAATATTCAAATATCGATTTTCGAGAAGGAAGAAGGTGAGGAGGAGGAAGCATAAAATGTACCACTTATTTTAAAGTATGCGGTGACGTGAGTTTCGAAAACGTACTTGCAAAGCCACCTCGAACTCACCAAGAGCACACAAGTAGCGAACTAAAATATAAGGCTTAATCAAACTCATCAACGTCAGAGCAAGCTCAGGCAATAACAAATAATAATAATAATAATAATAATAATAATAATAATAATAATAATAATAATAATAATAATAATAATAATAATAATAATAATAATAATAATAATAATAATAATAATAATAATAATAATAATAATAATAATAATAATAATAATAATAATAATAATAATAATAATAATAATAATAATAATAATAATAATAATTTCTTCCTGTGAAGGCTGGGGGTCTGGGCATCCGCAGGGTATCTTCGCTTGCGCTTCCCGCCTTTTTGGCTTCCGCTGCAAGTACCCTCGCTCTCCAATCCTTCATGCTTAGCAATGTAATCTTAGATACAGACACACAATTTGACGCCTCATTTGAACATTGGTGCTTAAAATACCCCACCTCTTGTCCAGATGGAGAGCTTCCTCATAAGCAGTCATTTTGGGACAAACCTATTATTGCCGAGACAATAACCGAGCTTGACCACTTTCACACTAGTGATTACCATCAAGCACGTCTGAAAGCAGTCTCAGCACCTCATGCAGGTGACTGGCTGTTTGCTTTACCCATAAGTACATGCGGTCTCAGACTGGACGACGAGGCGGTTCGAATAGCGGTGGGCCTCCGTCTAGGCACCGTCATTTGTCATCCACACAGCTGCCCATGTGGCACTCTGGTGACCGCCGAAGGCTCGCACGGCCTATCGTGCCGCCTAGGCCCGGGCCGACAAGCCCGACACGCGGTCCTGAATGACCTAATCTGCAGAGGTCTCATTCAAGCGGGCATCCCGGCGGTTAAAGAACCTCCGGGTTTGTCAAGGTCTGATGGTAAAAGACCAGACGGCCTAACACTGATTCCGTGGCGCTCGGGTCGCTGCTTGACCTGGGACGTCACAGTTGCGGACACAGTGGCCCCTTCTTACTTGTCCACAACCTCCAACCAGCCGGGAGGAGCTGCTGAACTGGCTGAAGCCAGAAAAAATGCTAAATACAGCCAACTGATGCAATCCTACCACTTTGTCCCTTTGGCTTTTGAAACCATGGGACCACTTAACGCCAAGGGTCTGGCCTTTCTTGCCGACCTGGGTCGTCTCTTGGGCCAAATTTCGGGCGACCCAAGAGAAACCAGTTTCTTGTTCCAGCGCCTGTCCGTTGTAATCCAACGTTTCAACGCTGTTGCGTTCCACAGCACTTTTATTCTTCCAGATCTTGACAAGGATGGCCACTCCAGAGTAAACATTGCTTATTAATATCTGACACCTGAGGGATTATAGATACCTCGGGTAAAAAAAAAAAAAAAAAAAATAATAATAATAATAATAATAATAATAATAATAATAATAATAATAATAATAATAATAATAATAATAATAATAATAATAATAATAATAATAATAATAATAATAATAACTTTCTTCTTCAACATCAATTAGTCGCGCTTTGAAAATTATCGTCGATGGCCGTCTGACATATTTAAAAGCCTACGACGTCACGATTGTCAATAGCAACGCATTATTCTTTGAAATGGCGGCGCAACTGTAAACAATCTAGATTCACTCAGAAAACTCGACAAAATATCACTGTTTTAATCAAAACCCTTATATCCATGCATAACAATAATTCAATCCGGCTAAACTGTGAGGCAGAGAGTATCTTCGTCCATTTCCACCGCAAGTAATGAGCCAAAGGTCACCAAAAGACGTAGGAGTTTGCCCAGTTTGTTTAAACGAGTTCAAACTACACCGTTCTAAAGGCACACTACACTCCCATGGACCCCGTCGGAACCCATGCCCCGGATCAGACAAGGAGCCTACAAGTGTTTTGCAAACAGGGAGCCGCTCTTCACACACAACACATTCTGACGATAACCGATACAATGAAGATGGCGATGAAATTCTATTCACCAGTGAGCCGTTACTAGACATTTTAACCCATCCAAAGGTTAGAAGACCGCTGCTGAAACACATTCCAATAGCAGCAAGAACAGCTTTTAGGAATGTACTTACCAAGATCCTAAGGGCCGTTATTCAAGAACCAAACAGCCCCTCAAACTGGCAAGATCTGCTCCAATTTCCACTGATAATTCTGTCTAAACC
The DNA here is from genome assembly GCA_020284085.1 of Aporrectodea caliginosa. NCBI lineage: Eukaryota > Metazoa > Annelida > Clitellata > Crassiclitellata > Lumbricidae > Aporrectodea > Aporrectodea caliginosa. The sequence goes on from JACEVL010001526.1 coordinate 5,858, forward strand.
CAAGAGGGGAGGTCGAAACCGGAACTTGAGCAAGACAATTCTACATCGCATAGAAGCCTGGCGTAGTGGAATGGTTTTCTGTGATGAAGCTAAAGAAATCGCGCCATCTGACTCGCGAACTAGGACGAATGACAAGATCTACGATAGAAGCAAATATCTTGCCCAGGCGGTATCTAGCAGGCTCGAAGATGGCGACATCAAAGGAGCCCTTCGCTTGCTCTGCTCTGATGATGTTCCTGTAGAAGATTCACCTAAAGTGATGGAAGAACTGGAGAAGAAGCACCCAAAGGTTTACGACGACAGGAGAACACTGCCATGCCCTCAAGAAGACAGGTTTGACGCCATACAGGTTTCTGGAAAGATGGTCTGCAACGCTATAGCTTCCTTTCCAGCAGCATCTAGCGGAGGACCAGATGGCTTTACACCACAACATCTAAAGAACCTTCTGTCCAATACAACAGACACGGATTTCGTGGAGACCATAACTGACCTAATCAATCTACTCTTGAGAGGCGGGCTACCGAAACACATTGCAGATATCCTGTACGGCGGTAGACTAATAACACTTGGGAAAAAAGATGGCGGAATTAGACCAATCACGATTGGATACACGTGGCGACGGCTGGCTGCCAAGTGTGTCTGCCATGTTGTTACTCCATACCTGTCTCAAAATCTGTCACCACTTCAAATCGGCGTCGGAGTATCAGGAGGGGCCGAGGCTGCTGTCCACGCAACCAGACGTTACTTACAGTCGATGCCTGAAAACCATATCATAGTGAAACTGGACTTCTCGAATGCCTTCAATGCTCTGAGAAGAGACTCAATGTTAGAGGCGGTGGCAGCAAAAGCTCCAGAAATATACAGATATGTATTTGACAACTATGCCTACACCCCCCAGCTACAGACCAGACAGCATACCATTCTGTCCGAGGAAGGCACACAACAAGGAGACCCCTTAGGACCACTGGAGTTTTGCCTGGCGATACATCCGCTTCTAGAGAGTTTGACAACTCCATTGACTATAGGATATATGGACGATATTACTCTTGCCGGACCGATTGATCAAATTGAGAACGACATCCGCTTGATAGAGGAACAGGCGCCCACGTATGGTCTACAGCTGAATCGAGCAAAATGCGAAGCTTCTGCTAGAAGTTTTGACAAAGCAAAAAAGATTCAGACCTTCGCCGAGTTTGAAAATGTCGCTGTTGAAGATCTGACATTGCTGGGAGCACCGCTACTACCAGGCAAGGCTGTCGATACATCCATCCAGAAAAAGATCAAAGATCTGGAGGTAGTCATAACAAGGCTTGAGATGCTTCACCCACACGACTCGTTCACCCTGCTGAGGAGCAGCTTAAGTATACCGAAGCTGCTATACACGTTAAGAACGTCAGCCTGCTTCCTAAACGAAGGACTTCTACACGATTTCGACGAAGTCTTGAGAACTGGTCTGTGTAGCCTTCTCAATATCCACATGAGCGACGACCAATGGATCCAGGCATCTTTACCTGTGAGAAACGGTGGTCTGGGTATTCGTAGTGCCGTTATGCTGGCAACTTCCGCTTTTTTGGCATCAGCCGCTGGCACGCGAAGCCTTCAAGACCGACTGCTACACGAAGTCGCTGTAATGCCCACAGATCCATTGGTAGAGGAGGCTTCTGGGTCGTGGTCATCAAGATCGAACGCACCTCCTCCCGTCGAGCAGAAGGCTCATATACAAAGAGAATGGGACAGCAAACTGATCTCACATGCACTTCAAGGCCTATCAGACAGAGCTAGTGATTCAACCGTTAAAGCCAGGTTGTTGGCAGTGCAATCGCCACACTCTGGAGACTGGCTTCATGCTCTTCCCATATCAACAGCAGGATTGCGGATGTCAGGAGAGGTGCTAAGGATCGCATCTGGTATCCGGCTGGGCACTGCATTGTGCGAAAAACACACTTGCAAATGTGGTGCCATAGTAGAATCCAACGGCCATCATGGATTCTCTTGCATCAAAGGAGCGGGAAGACATCAACGGCATGGAATGATCAACGACGTGATTTGGCGGGCCTTCACCAGAGCCAAAATACCGGCCATCAAAGAGCCCAATGGCCTCTCCAGATCTGACGGCAAAAGGCCTGACGGAGTCACCATCATACCTTGGCACAGAGGGCGTTGCTTGGCGTGGGATGTTACGGTGCCAGACACTTTTGCTGCATCTTACGAGCATTTAACATCGCTAAACGCAGGTGCGGCAGCGGAAAAAGCAGCTCGCAATAAGGAATCCAAATATGCCGCTATCTCACAGTCCCATCATTTCGTACCTGTTGCAGTCGAAACTTCAGGAAGTTGGCATGCAGATTCACTGTCGTTTGTTCAGGAACTGGGAGGCAGGATCTTTGCAGCGACCGGAGACCAGCGTGAGACCAGCCATCTGCTGCAACGCCTATCGGTCGCCCTACAGATTGGAAACTCACTGTCTGTTTTAGCCACCGCGGACTGCAACAACAGTAGCCCAGGACTGAATGACGGCTTATAAAATTATTGAAACAGTCATTTTTAATCAGTCTGTAATAAGTTTGTTGGTTTTATGAAGAAATAAATTTGTCTTATAATAATAATAATAATAATAATAATAATAATAATAATAATAATAATAATAATAATAATAATAATAATAATAATAATAATAATAATAATAATAATAATAATAATAATAATAATAATTTCCACTGTTGCGCTATGGCTCAAATATCATACGATCTGAAGAAGGGACACAGCAAGGCGATCCTTTGGGCCCTCTGGAATTCTGCCTTGTAATACAGCCGATACTGACAAAGCTGAGATCGGATCTGCGAATCGGATACTTGGATGACCTGACATTGGGTGGTAGTAAGGAGACAGTGGCCGCCGATGTTCATCTGATTGCGCAGGAATCAATGAACCTGGGTTTACTCTTAAACCGCAGCAAATGCGAAATCGCGTGCCACAACATCCGGATGCTGATTGATAACCCGGCCTTTCAAGAGTTCAAGAGCATGACCTTCGAGCATATGACGTTGTTGGGTGCACCTCTGTTACCAGGTCCAGCTGTGGATATGGTCGTCGAATCTAAAGCTAACGATCTTGAAAGAGCAAAACAAAGATTATCAATACTTAACACACATGACGCTCTGGTCCTACTTAGAAGCAGTTTAAGTGTGCCGATTCGCATAGCTGTCTGAACTGATTGCCCGGGCTTGGCCAGATTCGACCACTTATTGAGAGAAGGTCTTTCAACCATCCTAAATGTAGACCTTGACGACGACCGTTGGCTCCAGGCTTATCTGCCGGTGAGAGATGGTGGTCTGGGTGTTCGTTGTTCATCTACGCTGGCACTTTCCGCCTTCCTGGCTTATGCTGCTAGCACAAACGAACTTCAGGCATGCATCTTACCAACAGAGTCGACTGAAATACCGTACGAACTGGCTAATTCAGCACTCACCACTTGGATGATCCTGACAGGTGCAGAACCACCCACAGGAGTAGCAACTTATCGCCAAAAAGAGTGGGATCTCCTATTTACAGACAAGGCGTGGAAGGGCCTGCTCGAGTCCACTAGTGCTCCACGTGATCGTGCCCGACTACTAGCTTCTCAAGCACCTCACTCTGGTGACTGGATGCTAGCTCTCCCTGTGACTGCTCTGGGCAGGGGCGCAAAAACGGTCCAGAAGTTGGGGGACCTACTAGAATGTCTGAGTGGGGAGGGGAATTGCGAGCGCCGAAGGCAAGGCAAGAAGCCCCTAACGACTAGAGGGTATGGGGGAGCGTCGTAAGCTTCCCCATCGCGGTCTGGGGCTCCGCCCCAGAAGCCGACGCAATTTTGAGCATTTGATGTCAAATGGAGTACATTTTGGACTCTAATTTATCTCAAATTTTTCACCGATGATTTCGATATAAAAGTACCTAAAGTCCTAAACCATCTAAATCTGCGAAAAAATATGAGTTTAGTATGTGAATAAACTGAGATTTTAGGTTTTAGAAGAACACCACTCGCAGTCGCATCATTAAAAATTGAAATGTCCTCCTAGTCGAATTTTAAAAAGCGAGATTAGTAAAGTTTTAGAGTGAAATTATACCGCAACATTCTGCACTGAATTTTGATAGACTTGAATTTAGCCTGACCCATTATTTTATCGGCAGCAGGGCCTGTGATTTGTTGGGGGAGGGACCCACTAGAACGTCCAGGTGGGGGGACTGCGAGTGCGGAAGGCGGACAGCCGTACAGCCGCGATTACGGAAGGCAAGAAGCTATGGGTACGGGGAGCGTCGTAAGGTCCCCAGAAGCCGACGCAATTTTGAGCATTTGATACCAAATGGAGTGCATTTTGGGCTCTTGTTTACCTAAAAAATCAAAAGTTGGAGGGGACCGTCCCAACCTGTTCGAAAGTTGGGGGGACGCGTCCCACGGGTCCCATCAATCGGAGCTGGCGAAGCAGCCGAACGCGCCACCGTTTCAAAGAGAGTGAAATACTCTACAATTACCACCAGCCATGACTTTGTAGCTGTCGCCATGGAAACCGGCGGCTCTTGGAGCAGCGAAGGTCTGCAATTCATTTTGGAGTTGGATAGCCGAATAACGGACGCAACGCACGATCCACTGGAGACATCGTACTTGTTCCAGCGTATCTCAGTAGCTCTGCAACGGGGGAATGCCATCTGCCTCTCCGGAACATTGCCAACGCTCTTTGAGATCTGCTGAGATGACTTTTCAGATAATATTATTATAATGAAAGACGAACGAACAAGAAAACGATAATAATAATAATAATAATAATAATAATAATAATAATAATAATAATAATAATAATAATAATTATAATAATAATAATAATAATTATAATAATTATAATGAAAATAATAATAATAATTATTATTATTTTTACTACTACTACAACTACAACTACTACTGCTACTGCTACTGCTACTGCTACTGCTACTGCTACTGCTACTGCTACTGCTACTGCTACTGCTACTGCTACTGCTACTGCTACTGCTACTGCTACTGCTACTGCTACTGCTACTGCTACTGCTACTGCTACTACTACTACTACTACTACTACTACTACTACTACTACTACTACTACTACTTGAAATCAACAAGAAGCGAAACAAAAATGCCATTCTATTGAGGGAATGTAGGGCTTCATTCGCTTGTTTACTTATTGTCTTTTGAACACCGGAAGTTATAAAATAAATAATAATACGCGTTATATGTGAAAATGGCTGAATTCAGCATTACAATTTCGCTGTACCTAATACGGACTATGGATTAGTTTGTAGGTTATTGTTACAAATGAAGCATCATTATGTTTAAACTGTTCTCGGATACATAGATCAGTTTGAAAACATACATAATCTTATATTTTGTTATCCAAAAAGTACCAAATGTACGCAATAATAATAGAAATATCGCTAATTATCGGTTCCGTTGTTAAAAATGATGCAATTTTGAGAAGCATTCACATAATGTACAACTAAATATACCATTTTGTTCAGAAATGAATGCTGAATCCATTGCTGTATTACAAGTTATGATATGTGAAACCATACGCGAAATCCAGGGGTGGTAGCCCCCCCCCCCTTGGTAGCCAGTGTTACAATAAACCTCGGTAGCCTGAGGGTTAAGGATTTGTGATTGAATAGATTGTTATGCTTAAAATCGCTTCATGTGGGGCATAGAGGACGTGGTTCACCCAATGCTTGTGCATTCCAATAGTGCATCGTTTGAGTCTAGATTTTCTAAATAAAATTAATAGGCAAAATTAGCAACATGAGTAATAAATAATAGAAAATAGAAGAGTGATGTCAACCCCAGCATGCCACAGTTGCCACACGGAGCCCGCAACGGACCAATATTCCCACATGGAACCCGTAGGCCCTATAGAGCCCATATTGGACCCATTTAATTTGCACATCGTTAAATTCAAATTCACGGGCGCTGACGAAGATGTCGTTAAATTCAAATACACGGGCGCTGAGGAAAACTCGGGCGAACGCCGGGTAAAAACTGCTAATGTTAACATAAACATGGATGCTCTCTTTTACTCTGTCCGAATTTTCTGTCAATCGCCAGCTTCTCGAGGCCTATGAGTTGGCGATTGACAGAGATGAGTGAAGGAGATGCGTTACCCGATGTCCAGACCTGCACGAAAAGGACTAAGTACTAAGAAAGTCTAAGTACTAAGAAAGTAATTTGACTACGTCATTTGTTTGTTTATGAATTATTTTGGCTGGTTTTATACAACTTTTAAGCTTATAATAATTTTGAAATAATGCAATATGGTTAAAATTGAATTCTCAGTCTGGCGTGGCTAGCGGCGTCAATCCTCAGAGGCAGAGGTATATTTGCTTTAAGTATTAGTAGATTAAAACAGAGCATCCATGTTTATCTAGTATCTCTACAGTTTGAGTGTAGGTATAATACATGCGAGTAATATGGGTAATTAATTAACGTATTCAACTGTCAAGCATGTAGGAGTCTATGGTCGTGTGATAGTATCCCAAACATTGTCCTATAACATGCACCATTTTCTGAAGAGTTCCTCTGCTATGTTCCAATTATTCGCAAACAACACTTGGCCCAATTATTTTGAATGAAATATCTAATAGCTTTTCTAGATAGAATATATTAATTTCATTACGGTCGTTCTTAATTTGTGTCTATTGTTTCAGTTGGCACTTAAATAAATTCAGTTCGCGAGGACTTTAATAATCAAACTCTTTCCGAAAACTTATTCGGTTATAGTTTTTCTCACTGAGGTTAACTATCTTGTGAGAGCAACCCAAAGCCGATATAATTCCCCGCGTCGGTTGGAAGAAAGGGGGAGGTCAAGGTTACATAGGTCATATACATTTAACTTGAAAGTTGACACCACTCCTCTCCGCCTCATTTGGACGGATGGGAAAGGATTAGAGTTACAGAAGTCATATACATATTTGACTTCATAATATAACTACTACAACCTTCTACACATTGGCAGATATACAACAGAAACGAACTACCTAAGGCCAATTCAATCTCATTAAATCATTAAATCATATATGTGTCAAGTCAGATGTTCAATGGCCATCAACATCCGAATACGAATTTTCCGTCTAAGCATATAAGTGAAGAGTTCTGTTATGGGCAATTTGGACTTGAAGTGTTACGTTTGAGTAGATTATTATGCTTAAAGTAGCAATCAACATCTGGAAAACTTTCTCTCTTAAAGGGTAAACAATTTGGTGAAAGGATAAGATATAGAAGCAAAAAATATTTTTTGAGAAAATTTACAAATGGAGAAATTGTCTGGAGAGATTGGCTTATATAAGAGACTTAATCTCTCGGAAAAGCAGGACCCGCAAACTGGGAACTCAGATGGCGTGACGCCCATTCAAATGACAACGGTGGTAAAGTATCTTACCCGATCAAATCATTGAAAAATGAGCAGGGTGGAGACCATAATTATGATCGCAATATAAACACATATACATTTGCATTTTCTCAAAATAAGTTTACCTTGCGAATATATTCCATGGTTGAATGATTCATGCAGCTAATCAGCGGCTAATAAACCAGCTCTGACAAGCAGTAAAATAAAATTTAATGACGACTTCTTTGTCATTGTAATCGTAAACTCTAAATGTTTAGAGAGCTACTCTAAATCTAAGCTCGGGCAGCAGCTTATTCATGAGCGCTCAGTCGTGTCAGAAGGGTTGACCATTGATCTCCAGTGGAGATCCGGGTCCGGTTGACAGAGAGACGTGGCTGAGGACGTCCGCAAGATAGTGAACAAATACGGACAAGGTCGAGCATGCACATTTGTTGATGTTTGCTCACAAGTTGATTTGGTGCACATCAAGTTGGGTATTATTCCAACAAAACCAATAACAACCAACTTTAGTCTGCCAGCCGAAACTATACAGGCCTACTTCAATGGATTTAACTAGTATTATCCCTTCACGTTTCTGGATTTCGACCTATCAAAATATTCCTCCCCGTATCACAGTTAGCCTTTATAGATACACAATGTATCTAATCTATAGAGACAGATGGCTCTGTTTTCTTCTTGGATTAGCTGTCACTGTATAGGTTTATCGTCATTTACGGAACTCAATCCAAAACCTCGTTTGCGCTTCATCTGCAAGGAGACTTCAAAGCTTATATAGCTTATTTGAAGTTTATTGAGCTATTACTCCACGATATATCATCATCCAAGGTACATGACTTCTTAATGTGACTGTCCCTTCTTGTCGAGACCTATACCCAACTTTGTGTTAGTGTGGTTCATTTTATGAAATCAAAGACATCGTTATGATTTCATTTTAACAGCTCCAGATGACAAAGCGTTAATCAAGACAGTAATCGTGGGTTTGTTTTGTTGTTAATAATGAGGACAATAGAGTTAATAAGGAATATCTGTACAAGTCTAGTTGGCATATTGAAGACCTTTCAATACCAGCGCTGGATTGGGTTTATAATGCCTGCTCTATAGTCAACCTGACCGTTCGTTTTTCATAATGGACTTCAACACTAGGGCATACTTTAATACTTTAAAGCTATCGTAGGCAGCACGATGAATCTAAAATTTTCAAATAAAGATTATAATTTATAAGTACATGCACAGACCCACGAAGGCCATGTAATCTGTCCATAAATTCTAATGTCGCAGTTTTAGGTGATACGAAGACACAAGCAGATTTGATTACCACAACCGCAACGACGAGAGTCGTAGGATACGGATTGATGCAGTCTACGGGCTATCACGATGCAAACTTATGCAGACTTCATAGACAAAATGGCAAGGCTTCAATCTGACACGTTCGACGATTTTGAGCAACTCAGCGAATTGGAGTGTGGTTTGGGATGGCCAGACGAGAAGCGGGTCGATAACTAATTCATTCATTCATTCAAAGAATTTACATAGGGCCTCTTCAAGAAACCTACTCAGAGGCGCTCCCAGCCCAGCCACGGCTAAAAAAGTGTGATTTGAGATACTTATGAAAGGCAGGCGAATCTAGCCGAGGCATCAATCGCAAGTCTAGTGGGAGGCCTTTCCAGATGGAGGGACCCACAATCGAAAAGGCTCGACGCTGTCTAACAGAAGTGTGAGCTCGCGGGCCCAAAAGCTCCCCCCTTTCTGAAGAACGCAGAGATCTACGAGCTGCGAGGTCAGAGACAGGTTTACTAAGATCAGACAAGTAGGATGGGGCACAGCCAAGAAGGCACCTACATAAAAGTGCAACAACTCGATTCTAGAAGATGCGCTGAGAAACAGGGAGCCAGTGAAGAACATCACGCATATAGGCAGGGACAGGAGCATATTTAGGAAGGTGGCCAATGAGGCGAGCAGCTGAACGCAGAACTCGATCAAGGCTCCCAATTAGCCCCAATGGTAGACCTACAAGTATGTATGATGTATGTATGTATGAGCACATGTTATAGCGCCCCTTCAAGATTTCTACTCAGAGGCGCTCCCGACTACAGCGGGGACACTGAATTGGAGTTTCACGCCGAAGCGCATGAGCAATTGCGAGTGAAGGACTTGCCCAGGGTCCCTACGCGGCGGCTTGAGGTGGATTCGAACCCACAACCCTCCGGCTGCAAGGCACCGAACATACCCCTACACCACCGCGCCCCACAAGTACCGAACTGCATTGATGACTGATGGCTCTGATCTTTGAAAAGCTCGCCAAGGTAACAGTGCAGTCGGCCTACTTGGCAGATCATACCAATTGAAGAAAACTATATTTCAGTAATCTTAGGATCGAAAAGTTGTTACTGGCTCTTCGATCTACGACGTTATTTGAGAGATATCAAGCGATAAAAAAAGCTGGGATCACGTTCACAGTTGAACAGCGTCTGAATCTATGTAAGGTTGAGCACTAGGAAATTCTCTGGCAAAGAAATTAAGCTGCATTCGACTGCACCTTATCCAAAGCCGTGATGTCACCATTGCAGCTATTTAGGATGACTCATAAACGCTGGACGCCTACAGTCACAATGAACGACAGAAGCCAATGGTCTGTGAAAATGATGTGGTTACGAGTAACGACATTTAGGCAGTCGACATTAGTCTAAATTCTTACACGTTAGCGTGACATTAGGCTTCTTTCTTAAATTATCAATTAGTAACACATATGCAACGATCGTCGTGTGTGCTGCGTTCCGGCGCTATGTAACTTTTAGAATTAGAACATTTTATTCAGCTAGAAACACGAAGGGCAGTGTACAAACCATAGTTAGGATGACGCTTAATCTCTTGTCCACGTTTTGTACCAAGATCTTCGATGAGGTCCTCTTGCAAGGTTTCATCATTCGACTTTATATCTGCCATTGAATTCTGATCTGCTCCATTAACTGTTAAAACCAACAGTTGAAAGAGAAGGAAAACGCGCGTAAATTTGAACATTTTACCAACTCGCGTATGTTGCAGGTACAGCAATACTTCTCTAAGCGACAAAACTGAGAAGTCTATGCGTATGTGTTTATGCCATGTTTTATACTTTCTGATGCGGTCGGATGCCCTTAAGTGCACCTGTAGGCCTACGTGTGGGCTCGCATGCAGACTGCAACGTTAGATAGAAGATAAACTGACGGATAAATTTATGACGACTTGCATGTAGGTGGCAATAAACATCTGAATTAGATTTATTATAAAAGAGATACGAATCATGGAAACCATGTGGCATGTAAAGGATAAATGGTTGGACTGGTCTCGCCTCTGATGGGTCATTGGAACTTAAATTATGATTATTGAGTAGATAATCACACTTGAAGTAGGGTGGTTCATGGTCACATGGTAAAAAATGAAGTTCAAGCTAGCGTCCAAGATACCCTCTCAGTTTTTTACACCTGTTAATAGTGTCCTTCTGGCAAAATTTCAGCTTCCTGCTCCAATTGGAAGACGGTGCTCACAGACCCTCCCTCTGTACCCCCTTTACCATATAGTGCGATCGGTTAAAAAATACGCATAACGTCTTGAAATCTTAAATTATTATAAGATTATTAATTTACCAATATACACAGACAGTAGTTATACCATATTAGCAATATTATTTCCTTCAAGGAAACATATAAACAATCAACAACTCTCAAATGATGTCCCAAGAACTATGTGTCGCAGAACTTCATTTCTTCAGCAATGCATGTATAGAAGAATTCGTAGTATCAGTGGGAACAGCCGTTCTGTTTGCCTCAAAAACTTGCAGGAGAAAGCAACAACGTTCCTCATCATGTGGAGGAGGCTGCTGAATTCTTCAAAGAGCTTGACACCGTGCTCGACTGACACGCAATACTCCGATCCATTTCTTTCCATGTTGAATGTTGATATTCTGCGTTCTAACGCCTGGTCTGCGTTCTCACGTCTGGTGGAAGGGTCAGAAATGAAACACCTACTTCAGGGACCGGAGTAGCTTTGCTTTTTGTAACAAAATTGCTTTTTGTAGCAAAATCTCTTAAGCTTGCTACCTCATGAAGTCTGTTGCCCTACCTTTCACAAACCGTTCACTGGACTCATTGGACAATCTGCACAATCTTCATCTTCTGCCATTTCCTTCCAGCCTCATTGTTGAGGCAGGTGATGGTGGATTCACGGAAATGTTCTGTTTCAGAATTTGGCTCCAGACTTTGCAATCTGTCATTTGTCACATTTCCCAAGCAGCCTTAAAACTCTTGAATACTGGTATGTTTAGATAACTTAAAGGCTCAAAAGTGAAATCCATAGCTAAGATCAGTTCCATGAAAGGGTGACATCAAGCCAATCGCAGGAGCTCTCGACCAATTATATTTTTTCAGAAAAACACATGCTCCATTCAAGCGACCAGTGTTCACAGAAGTAGTGTCAAATCTGATTACTTGAACTTTTTCAGTCAACTTCAATGCTTCCAGCAGATCATAAATAGACGTGGCTTCATTAAGTCCGCGTCCAGAGGCCAACTTTCAGAAACCAGCACTGATAAGCGGTTAAGTGCTTTCAAAAATCTCGGAAAGCAGTTTACCAACCCTGTTAACCACCAAGGGACAATCTGGTATAGATTCACCTATTACGGAATCAGCATGTTAATTTTTAGCTTTGTATTGTATTGTATTTGAACACTTGTTATAGCGCCCCTACCAGATTGCCTATTCAGAGGCGCTCCCGACTACTACGCGGACGCTGAATCGGAGTTTCACGCCGAAGCGCATGAGCAATTGCGAGTGAAGGACTTGCCCAGGGTCCCTACGCGGCGGCTTTGAGGTGGATTCGAACCCACAACCCTCCAGCTGCAAGGCACCGAATATACCCCTATACCACCGCGCCCCAGTAGTCTAGAGGATGGTATGTTGTAGGTTGTATGTATATGTATGTATATATAATTATATATATATATGTATTTATGTATGTATTTATGTATATATATAATATCTGTACATATATACATATGTTGTTTGTATGTATATATCAATGTATGAAATGCTGCAGAATGCAGATGAAATGCAATCAAAAATATGAATTATGGAATTATGTGTTGCATTAACAGTACCGTTTGTACATATATCAACGAAAATAAATTTCAGTACAATGTCTGGTAATGAACAGGAAGTAGACAGCAAAATCTGTAATAAAAACTGTCCAATGGGTCCTAAATATAAAAGTTAGTAAGAGAACATAACTGCATAATTCCATAAGAAAGTTACCAAGATGATCACAATTTGTAACACATTTTGCTTTTACATGACGATTAAAATGGTGTAAGTTTATGTCATTGAGCACCGTCTTCCAGTTGGAGTAGGAAGCTGACATTTTGCCAGGATAATACAAATAACAAGTGTAAAAAATGTAGGAGGTATCTTGGCCCCTAGCTTAACTTTTATGTTTTTGGACCACACTAACTTGAAGTGGCTATACACATCTTGATTAAATCTAGTGTTTTGGTCTAAATGATATTTAACATCATAATAATGTAGCCTATAAGCAAGCGCAAAGAGCAAGGTTGAAAGGCAGGCTAATGATGTCCACATTATGGAGTAGTATGCTTTACAAATATATGCGTTACATAAATATTTTGTAGTTACATTATGATTCGAGACTCAGTACCGGTGCTATGACTCATATTGATTTGTTTGTTACTTGTAATCTGTGTAATGAATGAGCAGATGTTTCAAGTACTCAGGTTGCAAGCACAAGTACCTAGGTCTCAAGTTAAAGTTCGAGCACAAGTAGGCTACACATGGCTACTGCAAGGACAAGGCGATATTTACTTCTTTGACAAAGCAATGGAGCATTGCCACATAGTGCATGTGGCAATGCTCCATTGCTTTGTCAAAGAAGTAAATATCTAGACCATTTTTAGAATTGCTTTTGAGAAATATAAGGAGTGTTACTCAAATTTTATCGATGCGGTTTTAATATCAGACCGCCATAATTAAACACGCGTTCAACATGAGCGCTAGATGCAGGCACACTCAGTGCACTGAGCGCTAGATGCAGGCACACTCAGTGTACTGAGCGCTACTTCATAATAATAATTATTATAGATTGTCAAGAACAGTTTTGCTTGACAATCTATATGAAGTAGCGCTCAGTGTGCCTGCATCTAGCGCTCATGTCAAACAATCACCTTTACCAAAGTCACTGTTGCTTTTGATATTCAAATACGTTGCGATGAAATGGTGCACGGCTTCACTGAAGATCCTATGATGTAGTGACGTGACCAAATAGCTTAAACATGTTGGTGCAGAAGGACTACATGAAGTTGCAGTTTCGGCTGCTTTAGCCGTATCTATGGCGTTGCTTCTTATGGGACTTGAATTATGATGCTTGAGTAGCAAATTGCACTTACGGTGGCTATCAACATTTGACTTAGATTTATTGAAGATAATTATGTGAATATAGTAAGCCATGTGACGCGCACGGGATATATTGCTGCGTGGGTTTCGCAGCTTACGGAGCTGTGAGGATTAATTTATGACGACTGAGTAGATTGTTATGCTTAAAGTCGCTTCATGTGGGCATAGAGGACGTGTCTCAGCCAGGGTTTATTATAGCGGTTGTTCAGATTTGGTTTTGTTAAATATATTGCTTATAGAAAAAGGAAGCATTAGGCAACTTGAATAGTTTTAATATAATCTGCATTTCAAAGAAAGTATCAAAGTCATAAAAACAAAAGGAATATCTAACCTAAGCTGAGAATAAAAAGTTATGGCCAGCAACGATCAAAATAAACTTCCTTTTTCTATAAGCTTAATAATTAAGGTGTCATAGTAAGAACATAAAATGCATAACGTTTCATTCAAAACTGATGTCACACCTTTTCAAGAACTCTTACCCTGTCTCATTTGATCCTCCACCTTCCTATTCCAGACCCAGACGACACCTGCCTTAGTAGCTGTTCGGTCCCGTCATCATAATTATGACAACTCGACCCGTTCCATCTTTGGACTACTCTTACGGAAACAACCCTTTTGACTCAACACAGCGCTGGTGAATAAGCTGGTGTCCCACGCTTGGCTTTCGAGTGGCGCCTTAGAAGTTTGGAGATTATGATTACGATAAATGCACACCATAACTAGAATAATAATAATGGACAGTAGGCTACTGTTTGCCATTTAATACAACACTGACTATAAGGTAAAAGTCCTCTATTCCTTGCTTTTTCTGTCAAAAGTAGGGCCTACAGAATTATCTTGACAGGCAACAGTGCACAACTCGATCCTTGATTTTGCGGGCAAAGATCCATTGCCTTGACACGCAAAAGTTCGCAACTCCTTGCGCTTGCAGACAATGGTACATATCCGTACAGGCAAAAGTACGCATCTCCTTGCCTTTACAGGCAAAGGTGCACATCTTGCAACTTTTCGATAGTCTCTGTTATAAAAACATTTTTTGCAAATTAATTTCTAACGGCAGCCCTACAATTTTGGTTTGAGGTTGAAGAGCAATGTCCAGTCGTCCACAGTTATTTAAAATGGGTTTACAATTATGTTGCTACCAATTGTTGAATTATGCAAGAAGTCCAAACTTCCAAATTCGAACATCTCTGAATACTAAAAACCCGAGATGTGCACTTTTGCTTGTCAGCCCTCGTAATCATCAGGCCAGACTAGGCCCTGGATCATAATACTGTAAAATAGTTAAAATTAAACTCCTAATCTGGCGTGGCCAGCGACGTCAATCCTCTGGGGCAGAGGTATATTCGCTTAAAGTAGAAGTAGGGTGAAAGAGAGCATCTAGCATATATCGTCCCGCCAAGGCTCGAACCAACACCCGTAGGTTTAATATAAAATCTACCGGCTCTTCAATATGGGACACGAACCCACTGCAAATCCGTCTCTCTAATAATCTACAGGATTTTAAAAATAGATTAGGCATACGCACCTTCCTCATCAACTGCTAATAACATGTTAATCAAATTTGTCCATATGCTCCCATGTAGTTAACCTTTTAGTTAAACCTTTCAATCGAACTGATTCAGATAAATGAAGTTTAGTTACTTGTTGTGTGAATAACCATGTCAACTCAGGACTATTTTTATTCGCTTTGTCCTAGTGGGTTATTTTTACAACAGTACGAGCTAAACTCTACTAAGGTGACCCTATACAGCGGGTTCCTCATCCCTGTTGGGCCTCCCATTGTAGCCAATATTATGTCTAATTAGTTCAGTCACTGTGTTTGACTGTTGCAATTGGTTTCAATAAAACTTTTTACAGATTGGCTGATTGATCTATGTTTAGCCGGTATCTCTGCAGTTTGTTTGTGTAAGTATATATATATATATATATATATATATATATATATATATATATATATATATATATATATATATACACGTATGGTCGTATAGAAATAATATGTATAACTAATTAATTAACTTAGGTATACATTAGGGTGTTTTTAAGGTACATGTGATATTTTCAACTCAAAGATAATATTTTGCCGGCCTGGTCGAATTATCATGTTAATTCATGTATTAACTCCATATCCGAAATTATATCTTGATAGCTGAACATTTAGGACTGGCGCAAGGCAACCGAAATTGGACACAGGTGGCATACAGGCATCCATAATTTCAATGGATGCTATCCTTAGGCCCCTCTCAGTTGCCGGCTCCCAAGTAATGAATATTCATGATACATATGAATATAGCAGTCACAGTGATTAAGTCCGCATCATCAGAGGAAGAGGCGTCCTCAGGTAGCTCAGAAAAAGAGCCAGAACCTTCGATGTCTGCTTGGCCACCAAAGCGGCGAATGGGAGCAATCTCTGTAGTTACTCGTGATGTTGCAACAGCTCTAGATCGCACCAAAACCAGCAGCAGGAATGCCTCTCACATTCTATGTGCTCTCGCTGCATCCAATTTATGTGCAGCACCAGCTGGTGAGCTGATCATAAGTCCTTCAGCGAACCAAGGAAAGATAACGGTGCAGCCCTAGCAGCAAAGATTCGTGAATCCTTCGATCCGAAGATTCCTCTTACTATTCACTGGGACGGCAAGATCATGCCAGATCTTACAGGGACAGAACGAGGGTGTGTTGATCGCCTTCCAATAATGGTATCTGGCAAGGATGTGACCAAGCTATTGGCCATCCCCAAACTCAAATCCGGGACATCTGCAGTCATGTCAGATGCATGTTTAACTGAGATAAGAAGTTGGGGATTGGAAGACAGAATCGTGGCCATGTGTTTCGACACAACGGCGAGTAACACCGGTTGCAAGGGCGGCGTGTGCATCAAGCTGGAAGCGGAATTAGGAAAGGACCTCTTGAACCTTGCCTGTCGACATCATGTGTCTGAAATTGTTCTAGAAAAGGTGTTTCACTGCATGATTCTGCAAGGTCTCCAAAATTGGAACTACATGTATTCAGTCATTTCCGTGACTTCTGGCCGCAAATCGATCAGGCCAAGTACGTATCGCACAGCAATGGATGATAAAGAAATTCGAGACAATGTGAATCTTCGCATTGCAGCAATTGAATACCGAAAAACCACAGAGATGACTACAAAGAGCTACTAGAACTAACAGTCATTTTTCTGGGAGGGTTCCACCGAAAGGAATAAAGTTCAGGTACCTAGGGGCATTTCACCGCGCGCGTTGGATGGCACGTGCGATCTGTGCGATCAAGATGTGGCTTTTCAGAGATCAGTATCCCATTCAACAACGCCAGAGCTCAGAGAGGGCCTCTCGACAATCCTACTCTCAAAAGGTGTGGAATCATTTACTTCGAATGTCCCTTTTTGTGACAACAACTTACGTGAAGTACTGGTTCACCTGTACATCACCCGCTGAAGCCCCAAGGAACGATCTTCAATTCCTGAGGGCAAACCAAACGAAGTCTCACAGGTAGCCCTAACAGCTTTTCCCCGACACCTTTGGTATCTGTCGGAGACCCTGGTAGGCCTCAGCCTTTTGATGATTCAGTCACCTTCGACGAAAAACAGCGCATGGTCTATACAGCATGCGAAACAATCAGGGATCCGATGAACCTCCAAAGAGACTTCCTCCAATACATAATCCACCTACAAAAGCACTTAACGATTTCTTCACCACTTCTACCACCAAAATATTCCAGATCCTCGGATTGGATGACTCTTTTCTTGATCAAGACCCGCAACAATGGGAGTCAGAACAATCATACAGCGAGGCAAAAAATATCATATCCGCACTTAAAGTGACGAAAGATTTGGCGGAGAAAGGAGAGGCTCTCACGCAGTCCTTCAATGAAGCCCTGGTCCGAAATGAGGAAGAAAAGCAGTTTGTTCTGCAAATGGTAGAGTAAAATCGAAGCAAGTTCCCAAAAGCACTAAAGGGAATAAAGAAATGACAAATAACTGACGGTTTTTTTTGCGTTTGTTTTATATTTTATGTTTAAGTGTAAAAGTTGTTTGGATCTTTGAAAATGACAATGTATTACATTGTTTGCTAAGTGATAAATCTTCCGGGGCTTTGCGCCAGTTCTAAATCTATTCCGATTTTTGTCTAATTTGACAATGCCAATTTTCCTCAAGGTGGAACACAAAAACAACAAGGCCGATATTAATTTTGAAACTTCAATTTTTAAACACACCCTAGTATACATGCATGTAAAAGTCTATGGTCGTATGATAGCAGCCCAAAGATTGTCTCGCAACAAGCAACGTTTCTGAAGACTTGCCTCTGCTATGTTCCTTTTTTTCGCAAGAACACATGGACTAATTATTTTGAATAAATTGCCTAATATCTTTTATAGATTGCACAGATTCATTTTATAACGGTCGCTCCTTACTTGTGTCTATTGCTTCAGCTGACACTTAAATAAATTCAGTTCGCGAGGACTTTAATAATCAAACTCTTTCCGAAAACTGATTTGGTTATAGGTTTTCTCACTGAGGTTAACTATCTTGTGAGAGTAACCGAAAGCCGATATAATTCCCCGCGTCGGTTGGAAGAAAGGGGGAGGTCAAGGTTACATAGGTCATATACATTTAACTTGAAAGTTGACACCACTCCTCTCCGCCTCATTTGGACGGATGGGAAAGGATTAGAGTTACAGAAGTCATATACATATTTGACTTCATAATATAACTACTACAACCTTCTACACATTGGCAGATATACAACAGAAACGAGATACCTAAGGCCAATTCAATCTCATGAAATCATATATGTGTCAAGTCAGATGTCCAATGGCCATCAACATCTGAATACGAATTTTTCGTCTAAGCATATAAGTGAAGAGTTCTCTTATGGGCAATTTGGACTTGAAGTGTTACGTTTGAGTAGATTATTATGCTTAAAGTAGCAATCAACATCTGGAAAAGAACTTTTAAGTTTATGGCGACTGAGTAGACCCACGTAATTACAGTTAAAAGATCTGGCTTTAAATTGGTGCAAAGATGCGAAGGTCACCGGCATATAAACAATTGAAGAGAACTAACTGTAACTTATTGCATTTTCTGGCAATACTAAATAGTCTGCCCTTTCAAGTGAAGAGAGAGGCTAGCGCTGAAAGTATTGAATCAAAAAATGGCACAACACTACAAGAAAACGTCCCGCGTTTCAAGATTTCAAGATTTGGTTGTAGATCTAGTCGAGTTGAGATATTAATAACCTAGTTACTGAAGTGGATTGTGCTTAATGAAGGTTTTATGCTAATCACCACACAACTAGTAGAGTTCTTGTGTTCTTTTGTTTGACTAAGGTAAAAATATTGCCCAGTGCACTACGCTGGGCTGCTATCTGGTGGAATCAGGGTAAAATATTTCCAGAGATGAGTTCTCGCAGCTTCGCTTCACTTAATAGCTGTGGGTTGGGATTTGTAGCAGACGGAGTCTCTGATCCTTCTGTCTTCCATAACTGGCTTCAACCTCGTTTGCTAACTAATGTATGTACGGTTCTCTTATGCCATTACAGAAATAATCCTGACCTTTGTTGCACTTCCTTACCGCCTCAAACTTAACGATTTCAGAACTTCGAAGAGGACCTTGAAAGACGTAGCATCCATTCAAACGGTCAGCGATGAAAAAATTAATTGAAATGTTCATTGAAAAATTAGCAGGGTCGGAGAAATACGGTCATCATTGAAAACGTCTGCAAGTACATGAACGACGACGGCGTTGGTGCAGATGACATCGCTTCCCTCCTTTAATTCTTGAATTAAAAATTTATTACTTGAGTCCGATACCTTATGCGTCGGGTGATATTGCCTATGACGAAATCAGCGTAGACGTTATTCATGCAAAGGGTCATTGCAACTCAGAGAAAAAGGACATAATATTACCTCAGGACAGCTAATTTCAGTTCCATTTGCAAGACGCAAGATCATCTGATCCCAAGTAGGCACTTAAAATGGGCATTGTCAAAAATTATGAACTTTGCACATTGTGATTAACTTCGGCGTTAATGCGAAAAGGAATATTAAAAAAATATATCACTAGAGCTTTGTGCATAACCAGGGCCGTTTTAAAGTCGTCGTAGTCCCAAGGCACTCTTGCATTCGTACAACGCAACTGCCCGTTCTTCAATAAAGATAAACGCATAATTACGCATTCACAGTAATTAAATTTTTATTGATGTCGTGTTTTATCATGATTCACGAACACACCCAGTTTTGATTTTGCATCTCGATTTACTTTTTGTAACTGTCGATTATTTAATATCCTGGATATCTTCACAAAGGCCTAATGCCGTATTTCTGGCTTTACTTTTACATCTCTCGTCTCTTAAGCTTTCACAAAATGACAGCTGCTTTAAACTTTCTTATGCAAATAGTCACGGACTCACGGCTTTAAAGGTTTTTAAATTAATAGTTTCAATTTAAAATAATCATTTCTGATGGATACAAGAGAAAACACGAGTCTGATTTTGAGAAACGAAAGAAAAAGGAAGAGAAAGAAGGTGCCATTAAAAAGATGAAGGGTTCCTTGCTCAAATTTATAGACATGGATAGGTCTACTAATTGCATTTATGACACTTCACTCGCCTCCTCTGTCGCAGAAATAATAAAGCCGACCGATGCTGCCAAAGAAAGTGAAATAAATGTCATAAATAAACGGCTGACTCTGATCCGAAACTAACAGGTAGAGTAGAAGATGTGAATTTCAAGCATGGTAATGACTCGAATCATTCCAAAGATCCAGCAGAATTGGATATAACTGCAGATCTCAGCACTATTATTGTACAGAAAATATCCTTTTACAGAGTTTGGAATATGATTTTCTCGAAAAAGTACACAATTTTTTGAAAATATAAGATATGCACTTAAAGAATATTTCGGAGAAAATTGACAAATGGAGAAATTGTCATGACAGATTGGCTTATTTATTCTCTTTCATGTGGTAAAGTGTTTTGATGTATCTTCAAGCTATGTACACCGTCTGCGTGAGTAAACGTTTGCATCAGACTAAACTTAAACTTAATAGTTAAGCCAGTTATTCTCATTTTTTCTGACAAAGCTAACCCTTTGTGTAGACTATACTCAACCGTCATCCCTCTGCTAACATGGTACACGGGTATCCCTAACTTAGCGGGACTTCAGTCCCTTCTGGGTACCCGATTGTTTCCCTCAAACGTTAATAAG
>JACEVL010001527.1:0-25670 GCA_020284085.1 Aporrectodea caliginosa
CCCCAAAAAAATAAAATTTTAAAAACCGGAATGAAAAATTAAAAGGCCCAATGAATAAATGCCTGCAGCAAGAGTGCTGGCCTTATATTTTCGTAAAACAATCACAGAGTTAATAATAATAATAATAAGAATATGAAGGATACCAATGACTGTGAGCTCAGCTGAAACACGAAGGCGTTGGTCTTCTCCCAATAGCTGTGGTTCGCTGCACGTGTACGTCCCGGCGAAGGACATATCAACGGCGTTCATGATGAGGTTGTACCTGCC
Source organism: Aporrectodea caliginosa (assembly GCA_020284085.1). Taxonomy (NCBI): domain Eukaryota; kingdom Metazoa; phylum Annelida; class Clitellata; order Crassiclitellata; family Lumbricidae; genus Aporrectodea; species Aporrectodea caliginosa. The sequence continues at coordinate 268 of JACEVL010001527.1, forward strand.
GCGTATTGTATCGTCTACTGCATACTTTGAACTGAAATTGTGATTAATATAGCCACTGCGGTAGATGACATTGTGTTCGTTTCTGGATGACGTAGCAGGTGAGAATGTCCATTCAAGCGGACTCGCTTCATCTGCAACATCCGTAAAAGTATCAGATTTTTCTGGCATTGTCTTGTTTGTGCTGCATTCTAATTCAACTCTGTGTCCCAACTTAGCAACAGTGTTCTTTGGAAAAGTCCACAGGTTGCCATATGTACTCGTAATCCATGACACTGTAACAAAACACAATCATTTAATCTAAAGGGCCATAAGCTACGTCGAAATTGATGATTTACGCAAGAAATAATTAAAGCATTGTTCTTGTCGATTTCAACAAATCATGTTGTGTTATAATAGTCTTTAAATGTATTTTACAAAAGGTTTATATAATGCAATTTTAGCAGATGTATTGTATAAAGGGCTAATAATTGCTTCAAAGGATATTATACAGTTTGAAGTTTCTGGCCACAATGTTCATCAACGTGAAACAAATCACCTGAATTTATAATGGTTCGGAAGAGTTTCTTCCTTTTTTTATAGAGATAGACTATATAGAGAACAAATGCATGTCAATAGATGAAGTAGCGGAGGACAACGTCCAGTCAAGTGGAATCGCTTCATCGTCAGAATCCGAAAAGGTTGAAATTGTTTCGTTTGTGCTACATTTGAATTCAACTCTGTTTTCCAAATTAGCCACAGTATTCTTTGGAAAGTCACAAGTCGAGTTCGTTTTAAACGAACACACAATGCTAAACAAATTAAACAACTCATAAGAATATTATTCCTTAAATCTAAATCATTGCAGGTCATTACAGGACTACCGTGTGATACTCTGTTCTAAGTCGGTAGCAATTTCCAACGATGCTGATGTTGACAAATTTATGACCGACCACAGTGGTCTGCATTCATTTGTGCACCAGTCACCACGAATTGGCAGGCACCAGACACTAATGATGACGATGATGACGATAGTTCATTGATGTGTGCATGCGCGTTTTCACAGTGAGAACAAAATATGTTCTCAACAAGCGAAGTGTTTGCAAACTTTAACAGTTAATCCAGGAATATTTATGAGAAAATTAGAGTACTTGATTCAATCTGCTCAGCGGCCTAACCTAAGGCCTTCGCAACCGTCGATGAGGTAGCATGTGGCGCACATAGCTAATGCCTTGGGCATGGTCAGGCGACAAATGGCGGAATGAAAATGGCGAATTCGTTTCCTATTGATATAAATTGTTAACAAGTTTATCGAAATACCTAGTTTACAAAGAAACAAGCGTTAGGGCAGCGGTGGAACGACTGATAAACATGTACGGTTCACTTGTGACAATGGAAGTTCAGTAAAAATCAAATAGTTCAACCGTGTTGTATGTCTGGGAGGAGGTTACTGTCGATTTCTCAAGCGCACGTGTGAGACGATTTTTTATTTTGTTAACACCATTTAACGAACTATATAGCGAGTGATGGGCTTGTGTGAGACACTGGTGTGACATTTGGTGAAACGAACTACCTAACACTTCAACTCGTATGTCAGTTATTCCAACTACGTTGCGTCCGTGGATAGCATAACAGTGTTCCATTTTGTGAGTGACACTGGTGTGACATTTGGTGAAACGAACTACCCAACACTTCAACTCGTATGTCAGTTATTCCAACTACGTTGCGTCCGTGGATAGCATAACAGTGTTCCAGTTTGTGAGTGACACTGGTGTGACATTTGGTGAAACGAACTACCCAACACTTCAACTCGTATGTCAGTTATTCCAACTACGTTACGTCCGTGGATAGCATAACAGTGTTCCAGTTTGTGAGTGACACTGGTGTGACATTTGGTGAAACGAACTACCCAACACTTCAACTCGTATGTCAGTTATTCCAACTACGTTGCGTCCGTGGATAGCATAACAGTGTTCCAGTTTGTGAGTGACACTGGTGTGACATTTGGTGAAACGAACTACCCAACACTTCAACTCGTATGTCATTTATTCCAACTACGTTACGTCCGTGGATAGCATAACAGTGTTCCAGTTTGTGAGTGACACTGGTGTGACATTTGGTGAAACGAACTACCCAACACTTCAACTCGTATGTCAGTTATTCCAACTACGTTACGTCCGTGGATAGCATAACAGTGTTCCAGTTTGTGAGTGACACTGGTGTGACATTTGGTGAAACGAACTACCCAACACTTCAACTCGTATGTCAGTTATTCCAACTACGTTACGTCCGTGGATAGCATAACAGTGTTCCAGTTTGTGAGTGACACTGGTGTGACATTTGGTGAAACGAACTACCCAACACTTCAACTCGTATGTCAGTTATTCCAACTACGTTGCGTCCGTGGATAGCATAACAGTGTTCCAGTTTGTGAGTGACACTGGTGTGACATTTGGTGAAACGAACTACCCAACACTTCAACTAGTAAGTCAGTTATTCCAACTACGTTGCGTCCGTGGATAGCATAACAGTGTTCCAGTTTGTGAGTGACACTGGTGTGACATTTGGTGAAACGAACTACCCAGCACTTCAACTCGTAAGTCAGTTATTCTCCTCTCCCGATGGCGGAAAAAAATACACGAAAGTCAAAAAAGGATGATCAAGAACTTATTGCACCTGCCTCCTCTGACATCGTCTCGCTTATACAAACGTCGATTACTCAAACTATGGGCACCGTAAGGTCAGAATTAATGCAATTATTTGACGAGAAACTCGACGGTGTCCAGAAACAGCTATCGAAATCGTTATCCGACCATCTTGCACAAATGGACTCAAGATTTGTCAAGCTACAAGAAGTGTCAACTAGTCACGATAATCGATTGTTTGCAGTGGAGGAAAACCTAAAAGCAATAGAGCAACGCTACGATGCTATAGACAACCACTTGCAGGATGGGGATGATCAGCAGAGGGTTGTTACTACTAGAATGGACCTCCTGTCCTCTGAAATCTTGCAACTAAAGAAACACAATAACCACCTGGACCAAGCGTCGCGTTCGTTGAAACTACGAGTAAGTGGACTCTCACTGGATAAACTATATCCAAAAGAATCCTTTGTTTCGTTTTGTCGGGACAGGCTGAACCTCGACGCCATTCAATCAGCGGACGTTGACCAAGTCCAGTTTATCCCGATGAGACGTGAACATGCTGCACCATCTCCACCTTTACCGATAATACTTGTTACCTTCTTTCAAGGAGAGAGGCGTAATCAAGTGCTGCGTGGTCGCCGATGTTTGAAGGGCTCTGGTATTAGGATCTTTGAAGATCTTACAACCACTAATGTCCAATTTATGGATCGTCTCCGCAAGAACCCAAAGATCAAATCATCGTGGTCGTGGAACGGCAAAGTTTATGCGATCCTTGAGAATTCTGAAAAGATCATGTTGATGGACCCGTTTTCACTGACAATGCCAAAAGCAGTTGAGCCTCCGCAACTGCCTACTGATGGTTGCGCACCTCCTGTTTCCTAGTGGCCGTATCCGTATTCTACTGTATTCTAGTGTTTGTACACCTTTTGCCTCGCATTGTTCACATTTAACCTGATGTTGATGCACAGATTCTTTCTCTCTGTACATTTTGCCCCGAGATGTTCACCTATAGATGCTGACCATCCCCTGAAATAGGACATGCTGTCCATGTTTAGAGGCATCGTATTATTAGCACAATGTGTGCAAATTAATTTTGTTTTTTATGTTTTTTAAGTTTTGATCACTGGTTTTTGCAGGTATTGAATCAAGTGAAATTTTCTTTGTTTGGTGCTTTAATAATGTTCATAGCATCAGTGTTATTTGAAGCTAGGGTAAACGAAAATCTTGTGTCTTCTGTAATTAGTCCAACATTGATACATTATCTAAATAGTGTGTCTAAACTGTCTGTTAGGTATATGTGTCCCAGAGAGGTAACTCTAGTTAATAATAAAAATGTCAGACCAAAGTGAAGGAGTAATAGGCGGGTCCTGCTCAGTTCCAACATCCTCAGATAATATCGATGATGATTTGTCCACACAGGCAGCTAAGCCTGTGTCTCCTAGTCCTTGGTTTCCTCAGTTAGCCAGCCCTTTTACAGTGTATAATGACATGTCATTGTTGACTAGTGCAGATGATTGTGATCCCGATCTAAATTATTATGGCCAATTAATAACACATCCAACCAGATATCTATGTGCAGATCAATTTGATGAATTCATTGGTTGTAATTCACTAAATAAAAACCTTAAGCTATTGCACTTAAATATACGTAGTTTTAATAAGAACGGTGCTGCACTTTTAGAATTTCTTGAAACCTGTAAAACTAAATTTGACATTATCGGACTAACTGAAACCTGGAGTACCCCTGCTACAGAAGACCAAATCTACTGTCCTGGGTATAACGTCATTTGTAGATCACGTCCCCAAGGAATAGGAGGCGGTATTGCAATCCTGATTAAAAATACTCTACGTTTTGAACTGGAGAACAATCTACCAGCTTCTAATACAGAATTAATGGAATCTGTTTTTGTAAGAGTGTACACACAGTCCAACTCTGCCATTACATTAGGTACAGTGTATAGACCTCCTGGAACTGATATTAATTTATTTTCTGATAATTTATCTCAGATTCTAAGTAATCTTAAGACACAGAACAGGCTAAGCTATGTCTGTGGTGATTTTAATATTAATCTTCTAAATTGTGAGTCACATGCTGGAACGCAAAATTTTGTTAACTCTATGTTGACACTTTCCTACTGTCCTTTGATAAATATGCCTACTAGAATAACTGAGTTAACAGCAACCCTTATTGATAATATTTTCTGTAATAGGATGAATGGTGATGAGTTTTCTGGTATTCTGTGTACTGATATATCTGATCATCTTCCAATATTTACAGTTCTACCTAACCAGTCCTCGGATCAATTGGTGTTGGAGAGGTCTAAGTATGTTGCATCTCGGTCTAAATCCCATGGTAACTTTGCAGCTTTAGATAGAGTTGCTGGCCAATGGACATGGGATTAAATCATTACCGAGACAAACCCTGATGTTTCTTATTCATTATTCATAAGCAAGTTAAATAGGGCATTTGACTCTTGTTTCCCTCTCTTATTTAAGCGTAAAAGACAATACAGAACCAAATTGAAACCATGGTTAACCCCAGCCCTTGTCAAATCTATAAAAAATAAGAATAAATTATACAAACTTTATCTCAAGTCTAAAAACAATGATATATTAAAGAAATATAAAGCATATAGAAATAAATTGACTTCTCTTTTGCGTATTAGCGAAAAACAATATTATGCCACTAAATTTGATATATATAAAAACAATTTGAAACAAACATGGAAAACTATAAAATTAATAATTAACCGCAATTATTCTGCTAAATGCATTAACGCTATAAATGTAGGCAATGAACTAATCACGGACCCTCATGCTATTGCCAACTCTTTTAATAAGTATTTTACTGAGATTGGGCCTAACCTGGCTGCAAAGATAGTTGACCCAGGTATTGATCACACCAGCTATATGAAAAAACACTTTGATTGTACACTATTTTTGAGACCGACAGATGTAGGTGAAACTAAGTCATTGTTAATGGAACTTGATAATAGTAAATCCATGGGTTTTGCTGATATTCCACTTTATGTGTCTAAACATCTTGTTGATTGTATTGTGAAACCATTAACGCATGTTATTAACCAGTCTCTCTGCACGGGTATTGTGCCAGAGCTTATGAAAAATGCCAAGGTCATACCATTATTCAAAACTGGTAATAATCTTGATGTTTCCAACTATCGACCAATATCAATCCTCCCTACTTTTTCAAAAATTCTAGAAAAGATTATGCATAAAAGAATTTATGATTTCCTGGAAGCAAATAATGTACTCTACAATAGGCAGTATGGCTTTAGGAAAAACCACTTCACAAACTTGGCCATCTTAGATGTTGTTGATCAAATTAGCATGTCAATTGATGATGGGAAATACGCCATAGGTATCTTTTTAGACTTATCTAAAGCATTTGACACTATTAATCATAAAATTTTATTTGATAAGCTGTACCGTTATGGCATAAGAGGTAATGCCCTTGATTGGATTAAGAGCTATCTAAGTAACCGCTACCAACAGGTTGTAATTGGTGATGCTATTTCAGACATGTGTCCTATAACCTGTGGAGTTCCGCAAGGGTCGGTTCTAGGTCCCCTTCTTTTTCTGTTGTATATTAATGATATTTGTAAGTGTTCTAAAACCTTGTTATTAATTTTATTTGCGGATGATACATCAGCTTTCATTTCTGGTGATGATCCAAAAACACTGACAAAAGTTATAAATGATGAATTAATTATATTAGCAAACTGGTTTAAAGTGAATAAATTATCCATAAATTTAAAGAAAACCAATTATATTTTATTTTCTGGTATAAGAAAGAAGGTTCCCTTTGAAACTCTCAATGTTACAGTAGATGATATAAAAATAGAAAATGTTACATCTGCAAAATTTCTGGGTGTTATAATTGACAAAAACTTGAATTGGGCTGAACATATACGTACCGTAGAAAACAAAATTGCTAAAACTATAGGGATACTGTATAAATTAGGAAAAACATTAGATAAATCAATTTTGAAGTTATTATACTCGAGCTTAATTTTGCCTTATCTTCAGTACTGTACAATGATATGGGCTAGTGGCTACCCTTCTAAGCTGAAAAAGCTGATAACTCTTCAGAAGCGAGCAATTAGGGGCATTAATGGTGTTGGCAGATTCCATCGATCTACTGATTTATTTAAAGAGGACAGGTTACTTAAACTTCCGGACATTTGTCATATGCAATTAATTACTTTTATGTTTCGGCATCGTCATGGAATGCTTCCTAAACGTTTTGATGCGTATTTTAAAACTAAGGAACAAATACATCAGTATGAAACTCGCACTAAGACGAATTATCAGTCTTCCACTTGCAGGTCTAATACCCGCCTATATATTCAGCAATGGTACTTGGTCCAAAACTCTGGAATTCCTTACCCGAAAAGTTTAAGATTATGGACTCCCTAGTCACATTCAAAATAAACTATAAACAGTTCTTGATATCTGGCTACTAACCGGTTTATTCTTTTGTTTGTTATGTTTTGTTTTATTTTGTTTCGTTTCATTCTATTTTTATTTTATCTTGGTTTGAAGCACCACATTGAATGATGCATTCTGAAACTGGAAATTTGTTACTAATCACTCGATACATGTCATAGTTAGAATAAATCTCACTTCTTTATGGTTAATTAATTGCTGTCCATGAACTACATTGTAAGGTGGACTCGATAAGCTCAGTTGAGCTTTTTTCCCCTTCCAGAATGACTCTTATGTTAAGACAACACTTCGTGTATCCCATTATGTGTATAACTGTACCGTTGTGTTGTGACAAATAAATTGAAATTGAAAATTGAAAAATTGAAATGGACTACGACCGCAATCTGGAAACACAATGATGCCTGCTAACAGCTGCACAAAGAAGGAATAGTCTCATATGGTCCATCTGATTATTTTTCGGATTTATAAAGTTACGCCACTGGATCTTCTGAATAAGATCACCATCTTCAAACAATCTTAGAACCGTGTTATTGTATGGATCAAGTTACTTAATATAACACATTTAAAGTAACTCACAGAAGACGCTGTACAAAGGTTGACTACATAATTATAATATGTGCAGCGTGTATATAATAATCTGAACTTAAGATTTTCGATGATGAAAAGGAAGCATTATTCAAATTCATCTTACCCAAAGAATACAATACAAGCAAATTCTCAGTAAAAGGCTGCTTCATTATTGAAGGTTTGTCAGACTAGTTGAACGTTTGTAGATCTAACTAAGCTACATTGGAAGGTAACCTCTGAGCCTGGGTTGCATGACTTGTCGAATGATAGTCCTACGTTTTCACAAACATGTGAGCCTACTTATCCTATTAACTATCTACTTTAAACTGTTTCGCATTTGCGGCTTTGAACAGACATACTTTCGGTCACCAACTGATAAATGGTTTGAGTAATTTTGAACAGTTTTCGCTAATAGGCCTACCACCATAATGCGTAATTGCAGGGCTGACGGCTGCCACTGTGTGCTGAGGGCTTGAGTAGCACTAACGATGATAATTTATTAAATAGCCTGCTTCTGGCTACCCTGACTTAAAGGATTCTGAAATTAAGAAACAAATGCAAAACATGACTTCAATAATAGAAAAACAGCACTGCTCTAGTAATAGTCTATACCAGTTGCATGAACAGCATACCTTTTTTCTGTATTGCTTTAGCGCCAACAGTTTGCTAGGTAAGAGGATTCAGCATTGGCCTATAATTCATGGTTGTTAAAATGTGATTTAAGAGAAATATTCTGATATTGATGATGGCGGTTCACTCACACACGTAGATTCGACAAAATTCAGCTACGATTGACGTGAAATGACCATCAATTGCCCTCATTTGGCATGTGAAACATATCGTTTAGCGTCTAACCTGTCACTATGACAGTGTTGGGTATGAGTTAACTCAGATGAGTTTAAACTCACGAGTGTGACGAGTTAACTCACTTGCTGTGATTTATGAGTTTGAGTTAACTCACCTTAAAGAGTGTGAGTTATGAGTTTGATTTAACTCATATTTTCTGTGAGTTTGAGTTATAACTCAATTATTTTAAACTCAACTCACTCGGCACATTATTATGTTGAAACAAGCCGGTTTTTTTTATATCGGAACAGGCTGTCACACACCAGCTTTGAAAAACGTCTGCTTAAAGCTAATACCAGTCATGTTTGAGATGTGAAACATGTGGACTGTGGTGTTTACTTTGACTCGGTAATAATAGGCTTCCCTGATTTATCCATTATCCCATTAATAATAATAACAGTTATACTAGTAATAATAAACTGATGAGACCATTTCCTGGTAACTGTGTATTTGTACAACGTTTGATTAGAACGTGCTGGTATGAGACGTGTGAGTTGGTGAGTTAACTCATTTAACAACTGAGTTTGAGTTAACTCATTTCACTTAGGATGAGTTGAGTTTGAGTTTCAACTCATTTTGAGGTGCATGAGTTGAGTTTTGATTTAACTCATTTCTTGTGTGAGTTAACCCAACACTGCACTATGAATGTAACGTCCGAAATGCTTAACGGTTACCTGTCAGTGTCTTAGTAGCCGTGCGTTTGAGGGCCAGATTTTGCAGCAATGGGATAGCATTGGTTCATCTATGACTAGGTTTGTTCCAATTTCTGTCTTTATAAATATTGGACTCGGATTACCATCAGCCAGACACATCAGTCGATCACCGACCTCATAGACGACACTGTTAGGTTCTATCGTCAGATTATGTGGTCCTTAACATTGCTAGTAAACAAAACTTATTATGTTTGCTTTCATCAACAATTCAACATGTATTTAATAATCAGCGACCCCATTAATATTGGCGCGCGCTCATATTGGAACACGGTCTAATTAACCAGCGCTTTTGTTTGACCGCGCTCTTATGTGACCGCGCCCTTAAGTGACAGCGCCCTTTTGTGTCGCGCCCTTTCCTAAACCGCTTAGCATCGAGGTTGATCTTTAGAAATGTCTAGGTTACCGTTATGTAATTACGATCCCTAACCTAAGTAATTTCATCCGGACATCTCCAACCGATTACGAATCTTGACTTCGATTTTACTTGACAAGACAATCGATTGATGCTTCGTGAATTTCAAACGCCGCTATATGTCTACTTCGGATAGATTAGATTGGAATAACCCAACCCAGTCATCTTGTCCAGAAGAGCAGTAACGGTTCAGTGGAACTGATAATGTTGTCAAGACACTTGAACGGCTAGATGGCTACATCGGTAGGAGCGTACGTCCCACACGCGTCGATGCAAGCTTGCAGTTTCCAGTTCGCATACCGATCATGGCTATATTTCGGCGATCTGAATCTCGGGTTAGCACGAGACCTTAAAGGGTTATTTTGTAGCACCCATTCAAAAGGGCTGCAGTGGTTAAGGACATCACCTAATAAATTCAGAGGAAAACTAGCAAAGTCGAGGCAATACGGTCGCTATTGATAAGCGTGTAGGCCTACATTAATATTTATACATTGGTCTCGTTGATTCCGCCTCTACTGAAATACATTTTATGGGCCTCCAAAAACGAACATCACCATACCTGCCTCACCGACTTTATCCTCAGCGTAGCTTGACATTCACCTCCTAGCATTTCTCTGTCTAGACTACATGTAATTCTTCAATAATGCAACACAGCTATAAAGTACTATAGGGCCTACTGTCATCTCACTCTACATGTATATGCCAAGGTTCGAAAGTGCACACATGTCCATGTGACAAAGCAACGATGGTGATGAGCATTGTGAGCAACTGTGTATGAAGGACCTGCTCAAGGTCCTTACACAGTGATCGCCTGAGTGGAGACTGACACACCTTCAACGTTACGGAGCAAGCGTTCTATTCAATCTGCTGCCTGCCGCGCCTCAACAAATGCTGACTTAGATTTAGCATATTTTAACGCTGAAAAGTCTGTAGATCAAGAAGACAATTTCATTTTCTTTACATTTCTGTCGTAGGCCTATCGATTGATTCGACGTCCGAAAGTTCGTTACCAAATGTTGCATCTCTAGGCTACTCTGCTTTACTTTTCATCAATTCACTAACCAATATAACTAATAGCTTTTTCTAAGAATGGTTAATCTTTTGTTGTTGTTTATTGAAGTTCGTGGAGCACTCATGACTTTTAAAACAGGAGCTATATTAGTCCTTTTCTCTGACTTAGGCTATAAGCTTATAGCTCCTGCTTTATGACAAAGCCACAGAGATACTGACTAACGCGATCGATACGTTGGAAACTTCATGAAACAATAAAGCGGAGCTCCAAGAAGACATCTGAGCGGGGAGGAAGAGCAAACTTCACTAAGCTGGTCTGGAGCAAAGGGAATTCCTCCCTCCCTCATCCTTCATGGCAGGGACTAAGGTTGGGTAGCCAACTCGCAGCAATCCAAAAAAGCAGCTCTAAGAATGGACTATACAAAAACAGTGTTTAATCGTTAGCCCAGTATGAGAATTATTGTGAATAAATAGCTAGGGGGGTTAGACGTTGATAGGCTATAGGCCTATGTGCTGTTTGGGTGTGAAATGTAGACTTTACTGTTGCATCCCAAGAAAGACTGGGGGTTGAACCTCCAACCCCCCTGCAATTCTCACCCTGCGTTAGCCTACCTGATTGTTAACAATGTTGGCCGTTCAAACGGCCGCCAAATATTATAAATACTAATATTCCTAAGAACGGTGATTATTTTTACGGTTTTTTCCAATTAAAGAGTGCTAGTAAACTGAACGCAGGTGTCGTCATAGAACAGCGTCAATCTTGTTAAAAATGAACAGTAAAATAAAACATTACATTTTCATAATTTTATACACTTTATAAATATTGATTTTGAAATAGTCATTCAGGTGACACTATTTCAAGGTTTAAACGTATTTTTCAGCTTTAGTCTTTATGTGAGTTTTAATAATCACACTAGAGAAATAATAGGGCCTATATTACGTTAGCTAGATGGCGCTAGATTTTTAAAATGCTGCGGCAGTAGTAGGCCTAGTAGCAATTGTAAAATAGATTATAATCCATATTTATAAATTTGAAAGAGGTAAGTCTTAAGTTGTTAACGAAAAATAATGACAAACCCTAAGCAACTGATCAGAACGGAAACGTAGGGAGGGAGCTGAGAATACACGAACACAAGCGATTATGTGACCCTACCTTATCAACAAAACGCCTGTAGTAGGCCACTAATGGTGATTCATAATTTTGGCCGATTTAACTGCCTTCAAATATAAACTTACAACTCTTAGATTGCTAAGATTGGTGACATTTTGTCATCATCAATATCATTTTATTTAACGACGCCTCCGTAACATGGACGATGGGCGTTGCTGAACAATGTCTGGCTAATAATGTTCTGACAGTGGTTGTGAATTGTGATACAGTGTCCGCAATTTTTCGATTATAAGTTCATGTTAGGTTTTTTTTACAAGGTCTTTTGTATATTTTTTAGATATCTATGAACAATGTCTTGGCAATTTGGGTGTGTTAGTATTGTCCCAGGGCTGTAGATCAATTGTTGACGGTAAAATTCATCCTGCAGCCATGGAGTCTCTTTTGCAGGGTCGCCTGGTCAGGGCACTGCATCAGGAAGTGTGGGACTGTTTCCGGCACCTTACAGGTGTCGCAATTTCCACTGATGTGCCTACCCCAACGATAGAGTTGCTCGTTGAGCAGGCAGTGGCCGAAACGGAGTCTGGAGATAGCAACTTCTTTTCGTCGGTTGCCATCCTTGTACTTGATCGTGAGGTCCACTTGTGGTTGAATTTGACGGTATGCCGCTCCAGTGTTTGCGTTCGCCCATTCTTGCTGCCATTTTCGGAGAAAGTGGTGACGATAAATGGTTTGCGCCTCACCATATTCCAGGTCCAGTGGCATTTCGACAGTGGTGTGATTCAGCGCTGATTTGGCGAGCATGTCTGCCTCTTCGTTTCCCTCGATGCCCAGATGCGCAGGTATCCAGACAAATGTGGCTACAGCTTGGCGGCCTCGACAGTATATTTCGTAGGTACTCAGTAGATCTCGAAGCAGGTTAGGCCGTCTGAAGGATTGTCTTTGTTCGATGGCCTGCAGGACACCGAGGGAGTCTGTGTATATGACTAGTTCATCGTGTTCAACAGATGTCGCCCATTCCAGCGCTCTCTTGATGGCCATCATTTCGGCGGCGTGAATCGACGTGTAGTCGCTCAGCCTGTGGCTCTCGTGATAGGCCATCGAGGGTGCGTGGAACGAGCAGCTTGCACGCCCGTCATGTGTCATCGAACCGTCCGTGTAAATTTCGAGCTTTTCTGAGTGCGTTTGGAGATAGCTTTCAATCGCCTGCCTCATTTTGTAATTTTTCTTTCTATTAAAAGATTGCTAATAAACAAATATCAGGTGTTGTCATTGCACAACGTAAATCTTCTTTAAAAGAAAAGGCAAGAACCTAAAATATCGTATTATATAATATTATATCAAACACAATCATGTTCTATCATATTGCTTTGAAACAGGCGTCCATGTGACAACATTTCAAGGTTGAAACTATTTTTCAGCCTTAGTCCGTAGGTGAGTTTTAACAAGCAAACAAGAGAAATAAGATATAAGATAATATACGTTCGCCAGATGGCGATAGTTTCCAGAAAAGCTTTGACAGTTGGTAGTGGTACACTGTAGTTACTGTAGGCCTAATAATAAATTACATTATGTAATCAGTAACTTCTATCTGTCTAATGCGCAAGGAATCGACCGATGGCGCACCAGAACTTAGCCATTACCAGGCCAATATCATGGAGGATAAAACATTCGGTTTGAGTGAAAAAGCCTGAGTAGTAGGCTAATGGGCTGAGGATCGTGAGAAATAAGTTGTTAAACAAAGGCCTATCGTGGCTATTACTATGATAAAAAACTTAATAGAAGCAGTAGTTTCAAGAGTTCAACGACATCTTATGGCTACCAGAGCTATTGGTGTCGTCCATTCTTTTATCTAGGCTTGGGACGCGTTCGACCAGAGTAATATTTTGCATACTGCGAACTAGGTTTTCTCATAACATAACCTGCAAAAGACTATAGTGAGAAAATTCTGACGATGATGATGATGAGACGATGATAAGCAGGGGCGTCTACACTATGGAAACCTTGGAGCAATGGCTCCATTCAAGAAACAGGGTGGGGTTCATTGAGAAATTTGAGAGGGGAGTTAAACATTTTTAACAATCGTAAAATTCAAAATCTTTGGTTATTTCCAGTTGAGCTATTCTGCAGTGTCAATGTGTGTGTGCCATTAACTTGGTTTGTTATATGAACAACATTATGAACGCTGAATAATATCTGGACAGTCTGTCTATCAAAATTGCTTACTCCTTTGGCCTACTTTAAGAGAACCAACAAAACTGCCAGAGCTATGACGTCACTTAGGCTACATGTACATTGCACAATTTGTTGTTGTTATCGTTTGTGCAATTATTAAAACTAATTACGTTGTTTTTGTCAAACGAATGGCCCTCTTGGTAACAGGTCGATAGTCCGAAGGTAAAGCCGTCGTTTGATAGTCCGAAGATTCGTAGTAGGCCTAGCTTGACGGATGAAAATAATTATTGCTTTAGTAGAAGTTGGATTAAGTAACAGAATTCTTGCTTAAATAGAAGTTGGATTGATGAGAATAATCCCTGCTTAACCCTCGGGCTACCAAAGGGGGGGGTGGTGGTTGCCACCCCCCCCTAGGTATTTATGCATAAAAATTTTTTTCATGTGGAATAACAAAAATTAAAATTAGGTAAATGTAGCAGATTCATTGGCGCACATTTTGAGGTAAACATTATGGTGGTAGCCCACGCCATTCAAAAGTTATACCCAATATACCCGAGGCACCAGGAGGGGGTGGATACCACCCACTAGATTTTCGACTATATCTTATCCGTCATTTAATATTAAGAGACACAAATTATACTATTCTATAGAGGGAATGCGGGGCTTCATTTGCATACTTAAATGTTTGTCTTTTGAAAACCGGAAGTGATCAAAATAAATGCAATACCCGTAATATGCGTGAAAAATGGCTGAATGCAGCATTGTACATGTTTGCATGCATACATGTACATGTATATATGTATGGATGCATATTTATACGTATATAAACATGTGTAGGTATGTATTTGTGTATCTTGGATACACAGATCAGTTTCAAAACACACATAATCGTATATTTGTTTATCCTAAAAGTACAAAATGTACGCAATAATATAAAATATCGCTAATTATCGGTTCCTTTGTTAAAAATGATGTAATTTCGAGGTGCATTCACATAATGTACAACTAAATATACCATTCTGTACAGAATTGAATGCTGAATCCACTGGTATATTACAAGAAATGATATGTGAAACCAAACCCGAAATCCAGAAGGTGGTGGTAACCACCCCCCCCCCTTGGTAGTCCGTGTTACAAAAAAAGCTTGGTAGCCCGAGGGTTAAATGAAAGTTGGAATGATGAAACGATATCGCAGTGTAAGTAGAAGTTGAATTCATGCAATTATTTTATGTCGTATTAATGTCGTAGGCTCCCCTACTACAGAATCTTCGGACTATCTTATTTATCCTCTGAGAGGGGGACTTTATTCATAAAGAGATCCGCTGAGGAGAATCTGTTTCGAAATAGAGTCTCCGGGAGAGACTTTTAGGGAAGACTCTGTCACTGGACACCGGCCATAGTAAGTCTTACAAAGTGGCCTTAGAAAAGATGGCAGTTAGGTTAGTATCCTATACTACGAAAACGTCTATGCGCGCTATCTTCAGTACACAGTAGACTCTACATTAGGCTGAGGCAACATTCGTTACATAAAGTGATGTGGACAGGGTAAATTGGTAATGGCATATCGAGTGACTATGCGGGCGTATAGGATTGTCAAAATCAGAAGTTGACAGCCCTAATTACCAAACAAACTTAAACAGAATTACTAGACCAAACAGTTGCAATTGCAGCCAGTGGGCTAAAATAAAACTGATACATGGCTTGCTTTTTCCTGCCTCAGAGCAATGTTGAATTTCATATTTAGTGACGCATTCTATTTTAGTTCACTTTCCTGGTATATTAACGAACCGGTCACATGTTTAAGGATCAGTTCGTTTGCAGGAAGTTGCATTGGAAAAACTGGAGTTCTATCGACTTCGTAGAGTTTGATGGGTGAAGTGGCTTTCGTATTTGACGTTTGAGCATAGTTTCAGGCAAGTCTTGGTATTGTCAAACCATTCATTTTGTCTACACTTTGTATCTGCATGATGCTAGGCTACACTAAAAATTTCTGCATCTAGAATATTTCTGTACTGAAAAAGAAGCGAATTGGCTGAAACATAGATTTTGCTAGCTGAAAAGATATATTATTATTTGGCATCAATGACATAAATTCCAACACACGAACGATAGAAAGTATGATTTGCGGATGTCTTCGATCGCAGGCCCAATCGTACCCAGATGTTGTACAATGTATTATGGTCGAACTGCCTAGCTGCCTAGAGCGGTATGGGATCGTACTTATTGTGCAGATTGAATGAATAATTATAGATAACGCAAAAAGGCTCTGCTCACCTTTTTCAAAAATAATAAAAATACAGAGAGTAGCATACTTTGATTCAAGTAAAGCCGTCGAGGCATAATTATAGCCTACATACCCTTCAGCATAACCGATATGTTTCACATGACCGTTTCGACATATTATAAAAACTATTACTTATAATTTGGCATAAAAGGAAGTGAGCAGACTAAACTAAATGGTTTTCTCAAATACAATGGTACTCAGTCAATCAACAACAAAACGGCACCGTTTATATCTTTTTAACTGAAATCTTATTCGTTAAGTCAGTTTACCTTATCCAGAAACTCTGAGTTTAGTAGGCCTATCAACTATGAACTCTGGATGGAAATTTTTTGGTTTGGCGCAGCGTACGTTCGGCAGCTTGCTATTGATAACTCTTTAGTTATCTGAGTATTGTTTTTAATTTGACCAGCTTTTGCATCAATGAACTTAAACATCATTCGGGCTTTCATTGTGGGCGCCTATTTAGTTTCTCTTGAATTATTAATATGAAGAACTTTGTGCTCGTGACTACAATTAGGCACAAAAAGTCGACCATTTTTCGCCGGTTCATGCGAAGCTTGGTTTTTGAAATTTAATTCTACACTGCAATAATATTATATAAACAAACGTACTGTAAACAAAGACCGACCTGCACCTCAGCGTGGTGGGGGTGGGGGTGAACAGCCAAGTAAGGGAATGCCTGGTGAGGCTATGCCATCAGGGGAGAAGGCCCCGGCCGAAGAACGTCCTAGGGCGCTACGCGAGGTGGACAGGCTCACCAGGAACCCAGAAAAGCTGGCCAACGCAGGCGGCAGGTGTTGGAAGGACATCTTTAGAGCGAAGGAAGTCACGAGTCACGACCCGTCGAATGGGTTAAGACCCACCGGTCTCCTTACCCTGCCAAGAGAGGACTGGTCACCGTCTGGCAAAATGACCAAGAAACCCTTATGATGATGATGAGAGGCTTCATAAGGGCCTCATCGTCCGGAAACTGATGGAAGAGAAATAAGAAGAAGAAGACTGTAAGCAGTGTGCATTGGTAACGGAAAGTTTTACATGCTTAATTTAAGTTGTTTGCTAAAGTCTAAAGTAAAGCGTCGGAGTGTAAAAGTTAGATGTTTGGTTAATGTCACACATTAGGTTGCTGTGTCATTGTTCATTGAATTGAAAACGAAGGTGATGTGATTCAAGAATTGTTTAAAATTCTTATGATAGGATGGAAGATGCGGATAAACGGATGGAAGAAATGGCATCGGAGTTCATAGTTCGCACATGCCAACTGCTTCCAAAGTTGTGCTGTGGTGTTTCTGATCGGATACGTATGAAAATCGCGTCCACACCTCGTGATGCAATAAAATATCATATGTTCTGTGGTAGTAGTGAGGAGTTCTATATACGACCGCTTAATCCATGTATCGCAGACGTTGATGCATTATTGTACAGCACTAATCAGTTGGCCTTCATAGAAGACTTTCCAGTACTGCCAAAAGAAGTGAGTGGCTTAGCTGATACTATTACGTGCTTCAAAGTTGAGCCATACCTAAGGTATCCAGGTTTTGTTAGACTTCGAGAATTGGGGAATATGAATTACAACTGGACATATAAAAATTTCGAATTCAGCCACACCGCTTTCCCACCTCGATGCATTAAGCTTGATATGGTGGCCTCTTCAAGTAATCTACTCGCGATTAATATGCTTCGTTTTGAAGCATCCAAAGCTTTTAAAGGTCCAGCAATAGTGACTCAAGGTGACTCAAGTTCTGATACAAACGATGCCGTTCTTAGCGTGTGGTGCCCTCAGTGGCCTAAAGAAACCCAAGGTTGGCCTATTCGACGCAGAAATCACGGTTGGCCGACGACTGACACAATCTCCGAGGTTGTACAAAATGGTTGTCATGTTGTATACGTTCAGCATCGTGCTTGCAGAGACGATGATGCACAGTGGAGATTGTCATTCTCAGTCGCGGAGGTAATTTTACTTCAGAGTTGGACTCAGGTTCAACAGATTGTCTATCATTTGCTGAGGTTCTTCGCAAAGAGAGAATTGATACAAAAGGATTGTCCAAAGGAGGATGAGGTTCTCTGTCCGTATCATTTAAAGACGCTGATGCTATGGACTTGTGAAGAGATGGCGCCAGAATGGTGGAATTCCTCTTCTGTTATTGCGATCTGCTGTGAGTTGCTACGAAAGCTTTCAGAATGGCTGAATGGGAGATACTGTCCGAACTATTTCATTCCTGAAGCCAATTTGTTTCACCAGCCCTCTCGCTCCAAAGAGCTTGACATGAATATAATAAGACTCAGTAAATTCCGAAATTCCGGCATTCTTTGTAACTGGTTCAAGGAAAATTACATACTGCCATTTACTCGGAAACATTTCGCAGTTATGAGCACAAGTGAAGCAATATCCCACTTCATGCATTGCATACTACCCCTCTATGAATTCCGAAAGAAGTCAGAGTTAAAATCCATAGATTGGTTGTTTTGGTACAGCACAAAGCATCTTGAAATAATATCTATAATATCTCAACCGAGATCCCATTTAATTTATACGCGTTTCACAAGAAAATCGGCATTGTTAAGTCATAAAAACCTAGCGATACGACCATTACCGAGAAATGTTCGTTGTTTCACTCACTCTGACATCGCAGTGTATAGTTTGAATATTGTATATGGCTTGGGGTATGGAAAAATGGAATGGAATAGCGAAGTATTTGCTGAATATGTCAAAGGAATTTCATTAAAACCTAGAAAGGTCAGGTGTCAGTATCATATATTTCCTGAACCCTTCGCAGCAGAAAGAAGTCAATTTCAATATTTGCGAGCACAGGATTTTATGGAAAATTTAACTGGATCAAATAGCCGTTCAGATTTTCAACTATGGTATCTTTTAGCAAAAGAGTTTCTTAGAAAGGCTTTACAATGTGTCGATTCTCAATCCAATATCATTGCTCCTGCAGCCTTGGTCTACCTGGCAGCTCTCCATTTCGAAACATCAGAATACCAATTAGTGATAGACCTCTGCTCAGCAGTTTTAATGGATGAAACGACCCACTTAGAAAATCAAACATTGAATGCAGGTTGTTTGTTTTTTATTGACGATGTTATTAGGTTCGTTGGATTTTGTCTGCTCTGCAAGAAATTAAACGGAAATATGCATAATCGAAATAGGGAGATTTATCTTGATCTGCGTTTTACACCAAAGGTATTTGCTTACTACTTGACAGTAATATCCGCCGAAAGATTGTCCAAACAATTCGAAATGAATTTTGATCTACCAAATTCAATATTTCCCTCAGATCAATTTTTGTTGGTTCATGCAAAACAAAAGTCAAGTATTTCGATGAAGTCAAGTCCATGTTTCAAAGCTGCCAGACAGAGCGTTTATCGCAGAATGGATTCAACTTTAAATGTAAATTCTTTGAAAGTTAAAGACAAAATAATTGATGCTCTAACGGGATATGCTTTAGAAAATATGAAATGGAATTTAACTGGATTGAAATATGCATAATCAATTTCTTGATTGAGATTGGCATTTTTGATGATCAACATTTATCCCTGGATAGTGGATACACTGCTGATTTGTCTTCTGCACAATCTCATGATGCTAAGCTACACCGTTAAATTGAGTTAAATTGTGATTTTTTCTCTGCGCTTATGATTCTATGTGCAATATAAACATCAATGTCCATAATAAGACGTGGCGCACTCCTTAATATTTTGTTGCACTCATTGTTACATTGCTCAAAAGTTTTTTCTTCTAGGATATAGACTAGACTAAGTGCTCTTGTGAGTTAATTGTCTCTCCTATGGAAATAGTTTCTAAAATTTTCTGTGGATTTAGTGTTGAGCAATCCATTGTGCAAGGAACCATAATTGACCTACATTACTTATGATTTGACACATTTTGAGTGTCACCTTAGTTTTATTGGAGGATCAACTTCTCTACTTAGAAACACCACTGCATTATATACTGCACAATTTTTTTATGACATTATGCCACACTGTTACGTCGAGTTAAATTCTAGTGTCTTACGATGTTTTGCCACACTGTTAAATTGAGTTCAATTACAGATGCTATTCCTCTACACATATGGATGTATGTACCATGCAAGCATTACCGTACATAATGTGACTATAAGGCACACTATTCTCTTCAGCTTACCCTCATCTAATACTGCTCACTTGCTGACTGTTCCACGACCTCCTTGGCTATTACACTTCTCACTTAAATGATGACTTAAGTACACCTCTAACTATGTTATACCAATTGTACTTATGATGAATGTCGATTTTGGCCCGACTGCTTTGATTGCGTCCCTTGCTTTACGTCTTATTGTTTTTGTGTTTCTTATTTTGACTTGTGTTACTAGTACTGAATAACATTTCTCGGCAAGTTGCCACTGTTGATTTTTGTTGTGTGTGCACGGACATAGTAAACCAGCGGGAGGGAGACTACACTTGCTCCTTGTGTGCTAGATCCTATCATGCAACTTGTATTACTAATAGAGACAATACTTTGACTGAGGACTCCTGGAATTGTAGTGAATGTTTTAAAAAGACACATGAATCTAATGAGAAACTAAACTTACAATCTAGAATTTCAAACATAGGTAAACTTCCTAAACTCAACTCCTTAAACACAACAGACAATGATGATCTCAGGAAACCACTTTTAAATAATAAAGACCTAGACTCTGATATTAATTACTTTGTAGACCTTGTCAGGGAGTGTGAGTACTTATCTCCTTCACAAGCATCCAATAGATTTCATACTGATCAACCATCCTTTGCCATCTCACATCTTAATACTAGAAGCATCATCTATAAAGTAAAGGAGATTCAAAATCTATTACAACAATTGCCCACTTCAATTCTTGCTGTCACTGAGACCTGGTTATCTGACAACACAGCTGATACAGTCTATATTCCTGGTTACACCTTTACATACAGGAATAGAGAGGAGGGAGGAGGAGGAGGTGTCGGGTTGTTCACTAGGGAGGATATTGATTATAAGGAAATGATCATCCCCACTTCTTTTACTTCTTTTGAAAGCTTATTTATTAACATTCCGTCTACAAAAAATACGGATATTGTCGTAGGAGTCATATATAGACCACCTGGTACTAGTCTAGATTTCTTTAATACTGAATTTGAATCTCTAATTGACTTGCTAACCATTCATAAAAATAGAAATAAAAGGATATTTATAACTGGCGATTTTAACATCGACTTATTGGCCTCGGAGACTCATAATCCCACTGCTGACTTTACCGACTGCCTTACCTCTCACCACTTTCTCCCCATGATTCTCCAACCTACTAGAATAACTCCCACTACAGCCACCCTAATTGATAACATTTTCACTAATTCTCCTGCCTCTGTCACTAACTCTGCTATAATAATATCTGATATTTCGGATCACTTACCCATTATAACCTGGATTGAGAATATTTCTAAACCTCTGAATAAATTAGGTAACTCTCAATTGGTAAGGACCGTAAATGATACTACCACCTCTAACTTTAGACTATTACTAGACAAACTAGACTGGTCACCAGTCTTATCACTTTGCAGCAAAAATGAATCTGACTTAGCATATGCTTTATTTGTAAAATTAATACAGCTTAATTATGACCAAGCTTTTCCCCTAAGACCCAGAGCCACTAATAAAAGAAAAGCAGCTCAGAATCCTTGGATGACTCAAGGACTATTAAATTCTACAAAAAAGAAAGAAAAACTATACATTAAATTTGTAAAAAATCCTACTCAAGCAAATAAAGCCATATTTACCGCTTACCGTAATAAGTATAAAGTAATACGTACTAAACTGGAACAAGACTATTATAGTAATGAATTTGCTAAATATAACCATGACATTAAAAAAACTTGGCAACTAATTAAATCCATCGTTAATACTGAAAATAAGGATACGATTATAAAAGAAATATTAATTAATGGCAATAAAATAGACGACTCTGAACTTTTAGCGGATATATTTAATACCCATTTTACGAACTTACCTAAATCTCTAGCACAAAATATACCTCTATCAAAAAAATCATATCAAGATTATATGCCGGCCTCTTCACTGAATTCCTTTGCTATGCTACCGACTTCTTCCTATGAGCTAATTGCTATCAATAAAACCCTTAAAGATACTCACAGTACTGGACCTGATGACCTCAATCCGCATGTATTATCACCACTTATGGATATACTAGCAATTCCACTAAGCGAAATAATAAATTGCTCGATTAGAACTGGAGAGGTTCCATCTGATATTAAAATTAGCTAAAGTAATACCGATTTATAAACAAGGAAATAAAAATGAGGTTTCTAACTTCAGACCTATCTCTATATTACCTTTTTTTTCCAAGTTGTTTGAGAGGGTTATGTATGACAGGCTGTACTCTTTTATTAGCCAATCTGAAATCCTTTACCCCTTCCAACATGGCTTTCAGCCAGGGCATTCGACATATATGTCACTAATTGATATTCAGGATAAAATCTCTCAAGCCATGGATAACAATGAATATTCCATTGGAATTTTTCTCGACCTAGCCAAAGCATTCGATACGGTCGACCATAAAATCTTGTTATATAAACTTGAAACTTATGGAATCAGAGGAGTTGCACTTGCATGGTTTTCAAGCTACCTAAATAACCGACGCCAGCAAGTTTCTTGTAATGGCAAACTATCAAGTTTTCAAAACATAGTCTTTGGGGTTCCTCAAGGCTCAATACTTGGGCCTCTACTCTTTTTAATATACATCAATGATCTTCCCAATTCTGCATCTCTTCTTCATTACATTCTCTTTGCAGACGACTCCAATGCCTTCTACTCACATGCCTCATATGACCAATTAATTAAAATAGCAAATAATGACCTAGAACTAGCTAATGACTGGTTTAAAGCCAACAAACTCTCGCTTAACCTATCTAAAACAAATTACATCATCTTCAGGTCCAACAATAAACCTGTTCCAACTCCTGACAATGCTCTGACAATTGAAAATAAGTTAATTCCTCAAGTCTCTTCATCCAAATTCCTAGGGGTTTACATTGACCAACACTTAAAGTGGGACATACATATTGCCGAAATTGCTAAAAAAATCTCTAAAAACACTGGAATAATTCGCAGGATATCCTATCTGCTCCCAACACACATACTCAAAAATCTATATTTTACACTTATACATCCTTATTTAAACTATTGCAATTTTGTCTGGACATCTACATATGACACTCACTTACTAAAACTAAACATACTACAGAAAAAAGCTATAAGAATTATTACCAAATCTCCTATCAACACCCACACTGACCCACTGTACTTGCAACTTAACCTCCTGAAAATATCTCAGATTAAATTTCTTCAAACTAGTATATTTATGTACCAGTATGATAATAACCTCCTCCCACAAGCTTTCTCGGCCTACTTCAAACCAAACTTACTTGACAGGGCCATTCGAAATAAAAGAGTCTACATAAGCATCTTTGCCAGAACAAATACCCGACAGTTTTCTATCAAATACCAGGGTCCCCTCATATGGAATAGCATACCAGAATGTGTTCGTGCGGCCATGAGTCTAGCCTCATTTAAAATTCAAATCCGTGCACACACAATAAAAAATGTTAAATAAGAAATGTTAAATAGCATTGCATTTGTTCAGTTCTTTTTTGGTCTTTTTTGGTTTTATTGTCTTTTGTTTTACCCTAAGGCGGAGGGAAGCTACCTCAACGCTGTTATTTCTGGGCTCCCAAGCTACTGCCACTCTGTTAAGTATTTGTCACTACTAAGACTCATTGATATTATCTTGTAAATAGGCCCCCATTCAGCGGGATTATTCCCTTCGGGTAAGCCTATTGCTCCCTTATGTATGCTGTGATAATTGCATATTAAATGATTATGCTTTATGTTTAATTACTGTTAAATATTATTTGTTTTGTGTCTTTGTGTTATTGGGACCAATAAACAAATTGAATTGAATTGAATTGAAAATCATTCTACAGTGTGATTTGCAAAGACTTTGGCATCCAGTGCAACATAGGTGACTGCTATAGTGCTTTGTACCTTTACAAACGTCGTCAATACGATGAAGTGTTGCATTTATGTGAACGAATTCTTCATAAACCTGTTCTGGAGAACGATTTGAATGAGTTTGCATTTGCTAATGTTATGCTGTGGCCTCCACTTGACTCGTTTTTCGATGAAGACGTACAGTCGCTGCTTGGATTTCACACCCTCGCATATTATTTATCACCTCTGAATGACGATTTGCAGAATTTAGAGTTTTCTACCGAGTCAGGGTTTTCACAATGGTTTGCCGAATCCGTCTACTGTTTGAAGACACCGCTGTCTTTTTCTCTTTGCTTTCCTTACTCCGTTAAATGTTATTATTTTCTTGGAAGAGATTTTCTTGCGAGATATATGAAACTCAGATGTTTCATTGACTGTAATATTCCGTATGATGAAGCAATGGCTGAATTTGTTGCCATGAAATGTAAACTTCCGTTTGAACACATAATTCGTGGGTTTCTTCTGAAAAAACTGCGTAAAATGTTTAAATACTTTAAGAGTTCTACTGTTGAATCCAGAGGTCTATACTAGACATTAGGCTGGAGTGAAAGAAATATTTTTTGAGCAAACGTTTTCCAATAGTGATCAAAAGTTGCCATCATGTTAGTGCAAACAGAGTGCAAAATATTTTTGATTTTGTTCGGTGTCTTCTGCCCTCTACCGGCGGTAATATTCTACTATGTAAAATTCTTTGGAAACACGTCGTCCATGTAATGCATTTTTCTTGAACTGTGGCCGAAGCTTCAGATCGATCCACCATATCAGATCAGGCAGTTGCAGAAATCGCATCTGGTGTGATACAGGATTGTTGAACCGTAACGCCTAATGAGTGCAGCGACGTCCTTGACAGGAACAAAATTAGGAGAGAACGAAAGACGTGCCAAAGATCTGCTAAAGCGGGATTTGTCAGTATGACTCTAAGTGTTGTTGCCTTGGCATTTATTTTGACGGTCGGAAAGACAGAACCTTAGTACATGAGAAGGTTAACGGAAAATTGCATCGTAGAGTAAATTCATTTGTTCATCTAGGAAATTTATATAGCGCCTCTTCAAGATGCCTATTCAGACTCGCAGGGTTTATTGAACTGCAATGTTTAACTGTGGTTCTCCAGAACTAGAAGTGCTAGAATGGCTGTCT
>JACEVL010001528.1:0-27137 GCA_020284085.1 Aporrectodea caliginosa
TAGACGTTTCTCGTTTAAAGCTGAGCGTCAAGGCTTTGGTTTCAATTGACAATTGAAGGGTTCAGAGCAATAACCAGGTATGTAGGAAATTACGAGTTTTGGGAAAATGGCTTCCAAGATCTGCCGAATGCACAATTCCATATTATGTTGACATATTTCTTTTTCAAAAATGACTATCAGATATAGTCGGATCTGCACGAAATTTACAGAGAAATTAAATTACTATATTCCAAGCATACTGGCATACTTTTTAGCAAAGAAGTGGTATGTCGACATAACTGGTTATTGCTCTGAACCCTTCAATTGACAACTGAGTGTGAAACGGTGAATTTCCAAATGGACTGTAACGTATTTCAGCTATAGATATAGTGGAAGTAGAAAGATATTAAATTCCATTTAACTGTTGACAATTGTTATTTAAAATCAGTTCTATACTCGATTGGGTTAAATTGGAAAATAACTGGATCAGATTAAATACATAATTATATACTGTAAAAAGAAGTTTGACTGTTAACTAGAATAAGGTCATAATTATTGGATTAGATTAGTTTAGATAATTATAAACATAAATTTATATGGATAAGACTAATTTCTGTTTCATTTAAGAAGTCACACTGGATGATAATAGTCTAGGATAGATAGATTGCAATAGATTAGTTTAGTTTAGATTAGGTCATGAATTTTTTTCAATCCATCAAACTACCACAATAGCAGTGCAGAAACACCTCTCCACAGTGTATCACACTAACAAATATCTATGCATTGGCTTCCTGTTCAGCAAAGGGTTTGATTCAGGTTGGGGCTCATTGTTGACAAAACACTGCAATTTGGCCAATATCATTACTTAAATCACTCCTTATCCCCGTTATTCAACGACGTCATCTAATTGTCTTTTGTTTTGATGCCTTTGTTTTGGGACGTCATCAATCGAGAAGCGCTGTGCTTTACACACCAGCGCCGACTACTACAAAATTACCAACTAATAAAAACAATAGAGTTTAAGAGGCTGTACACATGTCTGGTACTTAAACATAGAACCTCAAAGACGCCACAAGACTGTGCTCTACCAACAGACAAATGATGTCAGGTCCGAAGCGTCTCTGACTTGTCTATCTTGAAGCGGGGTGCATTCATTCATTCTGGAGATTTATATAGCGCCCCTTCAAGAAATCTACTCAGAAGCGCTCCCAGCCCAGCCACGGCAAAAGAAAAAAGACTTGAGTGATTTGAGGTATATATAGATATATAATCGTGATTTATAATTACCATTAGAAAGTATACGAACGTCCTGCATGCAACAGTCTCCTATTGGCATTGCCTCTAGGAATGTCTATGGGGGTGCCCCACACAGACCAATGTGGGAAAGTTCCCATCCGCTTCTGACTCTCCTAGATATGAAGACACAGACCTTAAGCTATAGCCCTGAAGCAGCGATGAGTATGAATTATTAACGACTTCATACTTCTTAGCCTCGGCATATGAAGGCAGGTGTCCAGTCCACTCCCTCGCCGTCTCATCTTCCCACCGACAGTTATGGTCACTGTACACATCATAGCTGAGTCTGCTGAGGGCGCAGGTGGAGCAGAAATATTGAAACAGCTGTCTGCCTTGGCGGGAATTTGAACCCAGATCCATCGGTTGACAGCCTATCACGCTAACCACAGGACTATCTCACCCATCCCCCAGACATGACCCATAAAGAAATATCAACTGCGTCGGTCCATCTGGTCTCCCTGAGACGTGGCTGCTATTATTCCGTCTCCTCCGCGGCGGCGTCATGGTCAGAGGAAGAACTGGAAAATATGGCAACGGATGAGACTTAACGGATCTCGAAGGGATCTGAACCAAGGGTAACAGATCGACCTGTTTACCAATGCAAGCAGAACAGCTGCGCCTTCTTATGCGTTCTGTGTATCAAGGATGAAAAAAACAGACAGACACACAGACACACACAGACACACAGACGGACAGATGGACAGAAAGACGGTTGGACAGATAGACAGACAGACAGACATACACAGTCAGACACAAACACACACACAGACGGACGGACAGACAGACAAACAGACAGACCCACACACACAATGAAACACACACACAGACTGGCGGACGGACGGAAAAACAGACAGACAGACGGTCGGACAGACAGACGAGACAGATAGACAAACAGACAGGCACACGACGACACACAGACAGACAGACAGACAGTTGGACAGACAGACGGACAAACATACAGACAGAATAGACAGATACAGACAGAGTCTGACAGACTGAAATCGGAAACAGACATAGGAAAGCTCAGACAGATGGGCCATTATCCCAAAAGTGGCAAACTGGTGTCCTATGTGTTTTTCTTGGAGTTTCTTCATAAGTTGTACAAATTTTTTTCCCCTCTTTCAAAGAATGAAAAGATGAACAATTTTCATCACTATTTTAGTTCTTACATGTTTGAAAATTTAATTTTTTTTACAAAAAGTGCACGAAAAGTCATTACCATCCCCTGTCCGCCACCACGTACAATGCATGACATTCAGCTGCCACGTAAATGTGGTGCAATAATCTGTAACAAAGGTTTCTCATTTTGATTAATGAATACCTAGAGTATGCAGTAATTACACATTTACACTGATTTCCATAGTATTTCCTTCTCCAAAAAACCTACAAAGTTTGTCCAGGGAAATACGCGTCATTGCCATCCTCATTTTTTGAAAGCCTCTCGTTTTTATAAAACGCACTTACTTACTTCAAGAAATAGAACGAGAACAAGATCTGATCAAGATCTAACACAAAACAGAAAGTCCATTTGAATATTTTCGATTGTCTTGATTTTATGAAGGTTTGTTTGCTGTAAATTAGAGAAGAAGAAATTTCTGCATCATTGCCATCCATTTATGTATTTCATGGGTTCGGTAAATTACAACATTAATAACTGATTTTCTTCATGGCTTTTGTGGAACAGATTGAATTACTTATCTCATAGAGTAATTCACATGGAAATGTTTCATGTGCTGTCATTAAGGACTGCATTATGTCATTACCATCCCCTGGTTGTTTTTCATCATTACCATCCCTTTTTTCAGAATTCTGCGATTTTCTCATTACCGTCCCATCTTCATAGGGATGGTAATGATGCATTTGTTATTACCATCCTCAAGGGTCATTACCATCCCTGTGGGAATAAAAATAAATTTAAAAAATTTGGAAGTAGTTAGAATTTACTATGAACTCTGAAAATGTTTGCCAAGTTGCACCTAATGCATATAATACACAGTTGTAGTCAATGCTGGGACAGATTTTTTTGTCACTGAAAATACTATGGTGGATTTTTACTAATTTCGATAAATTGCTTAATTTCTCAGCACCAGACTAATAAATTTTGTGAAGAAAAGGCCTGCAGTATTCCAAATAATTGCTGGTATCATCTAGTTTATAATTGCAAAAATCTAAGCACCAGATGTATATTTCAGGTCTGTGTGATCAAGTAAAAAAGGGGGATGGTAATGACAAATCAGGAGTTTCTTTTGTATAAAATGTTAAAAATAATTAACTTACGATTACAAATATACTGGATTTCTTTCAGATTAGTTAATTTTAACATAGTAGCCGACTAAAAAACATACTTGCAAGAAAGTTTGGGATAAAAAAAATTTCATTTTCCAAAAACCGGATTGGACACTTTTGGGATAATGGCCCAGATACATGGAGACAGAGAGACAAAGATGCAGGCAGACAAATAGAGGAATAACCGAAAACTGGGTCAAATAGTCAGCGTCATCGTGATTGGTCAGCTTTAAATATAAGAATTGGTTGCTATGGTTTCTGCTCCCAGTTTCGGTCCAGATGCATTTCGCCAACCATGACCCAGTTTCCTGCTTTTTAATTGGCTACGTAATCTTTATCAGACAATATCGGTTAAAAATGTAAATCCGGAAAACTCACCATAACATGCCGCCAGACACTCAAAATTACTCATGATAATCAGGCATATAAAATTATATATGCAGATATACACGCATACATACACACTAGCAGACCCACAGACAGATACAGACGAACGGACAGAAAGACAAAGATACACAATCAAGCAGACAGACGTTCAGACAGACATACGCAATTGGCATACACACTTGCATTCATACGCATATGTACACCGACTGATTTTTCTTAAATAGGTGCTATATAAATAAGCACTTACAGACAGATATACATGCAGACAAAAGATAAAGGAAGGCGTAGACGTCAGACATACAACAACACAGAGATATATAAATTGATAGATACAATAAAATACAATACAATACCATACAATACAACACACACATACAAAAATGAATATATATCTATTATACATGCATATACGCAAAGACAGACAGATAGATAGACAGACAATCAGACGGACAGACCCACAGGCAGGCAGACATATAGGCAGACAGCCAGAGACAATCTAACGCAACCCTGAAACATACTCTCCAACTGACGACCCTTTTGGCCGCCATCGTCGCCACAATGCAGCAAATTATGCGTCGATTGGACCACTTCCGGTCTCTGAGAGCGCCGCCTGGCGATCATAAATTGCGCGCCTTTTGTTGTCGTCTGCTCAGTGACGACGACGACGACGACGTGGAAATTGAAGGGACGCCAATAATTACACTGCTCCTCTCCACAAATGGGGTCATTAAGGGCCACTCCTTCCTCCATTAGGAGCCACTCCGCCCCGAATGAGGCTGATAATGGTTACCCTACCCATAAGTGGGGTTTCACGCCACAAAGAAGGCTATTAATGGTTACCTTTCCACCTAGAAATGTCGCCATTAAAAGTCACACTTTCCCACAATAAGACATCAAACTTACCCCTCCATCACATACATGTAGAGCCATTACGAACAATCTCTTCCCATAATATGGAAAACAATAGTCATACTGCATACTTTTTAACTGTGTTTAAAGATGTCTGTACACCAAAGTGCGATTAGCAATTGATTAATAAATAATATACTTACTTACTTACTTATTTTTTCCCATAAATTGGGTTACAATTAGTGACCTTTGCTCCGAAAATGAGGCCATTAATTAAGTATTACATCTATCCCACAAATACAGCGATTAAGGGTTACTCTCCGGAGTCTCCCCTAAAAATAGGAATATTATCCTCCTCCACTGCTCCTGATAATGCGACCATCGTAGATTGTCTCCGCCATGCAGTAATCATTTGAGTGTCGCCATCTATCGAATGCACCACTAACGACGCATACCAACTTCTATGTATGTACGTGTGTAGGCTACAACAGTCAAGGCCGTAGCCAGGATTTTGTTTGGGGGGGGGTGTTTACTCGTTCTTGAACAAGCCGACAAGCAACCAAGTGAACCGTCTATAAGGGGTTTGGAGGAGCGCTGTGAGCTATCAAAGCACTGTAGAGCTGCATCATCTAAGTTCACATGAGTGCTCTTAGTTCTTACACTGTAGGCTATATGTTAGTAAATGCTATATTTATGTTATACATTATTTAATTTCGGGGGGTGTTTAAACACTCAAAACACCCCCCTAAATACGACCTTGACCACAGTGCTCACTCTACATACATTACGTATGTAACTATGTATCAAATACGATTAGAACACCTTTCAACTACCTCAGGAAAACTCAGGAACTGATTCAATATTGCCATATGCTCCGCACTCATGAGAGGATTCGATTTGACACTTTCACTGTCCTCAAGACATTCGCTAGAGGGCGAATAAGTTCGCCACGCAATCTCCCGACATGGAAACAAACGAAAGCGTAATCTCGAATATAATATAATAACGCTACTATAAAGCTAAGCGCAGGGCACCAGCTTTACGAGCGCTTCGTCCTGTCAGAGGGGTTGTCCATAGAAACCAAGTGATGGTCGAAGTCCAGTTGTCAGGAAACCAGGAAAAGGAGCTGCTAATTGGGGTTCTATCTTGGATGACAATATTTTAAAGTGGACTCACTCGCACACAGACACAGACACAGACACACATAGGCCTACAAATACGCACACATACATACATGCATACATATGTACATACATACATACACGTAATTTCTTGATTTCAGAAACAATGGTGTGTAAACCATGCATATACTAAACACGACTACTGTGGCCAGTAACGCCATAACACAAGAGTTTGAAGTAATTATCAGTTACAACTGCAAATGAGGGAATTTATGTTGGCGAAATCCTTTTGTCTAACCATGACAGTTTTCATCTTGCGACGACTAGTCAATGACATCTGTCAACAGCTTTCAATTTTGATATATAATATGCTGATAATATAGTCAATACAATCAGGAGCGTAGCCAGACTTATATTCAAGAGGAGGCAACTTCACAGACCATTGGCAAAAGTCTGGTTATTGGGGTCATTGGTCAATAGAAATTCTAGTATATAAAGAAAGCAAGAGGAGGCAATTGCCTCCACGTGCCTCCATGTAGCTACGCCTATGTATACAATGTCATGTATACACTTCAGGGTAGGTACAGCCACAAAATACTACGAATAATTGTATTGTATTGTATTTGAACACTTGTTATAGCGCCCTTACCAGATTTCCCATTCAGAGGCGCTCCCGACTACTGCGCGAACGCTGAATCGGAGTTTCACGCCGAAGCGCATGAGCAATTGCGAGTGAAGGACTTGCCCAGGGTCCCTACGCGGCAACTTTGAGGTGGATTCGAACCCGCAACCCTCCAGCTGCAAGGCACCAAACATACCCCTAAACCACCGCGCCCCAGTTGTATTGTGATGTGTTGTATTGTGTGTTGTATTGTACTCCACGTTTATAATGCGACCGAGCCACCCGCAGTAAAGATCCGAGAAATTAATCTCTGATAAACCGACCCGACCGGGAAGCGAACCCGAGGCGCCGGCTTGACAAGCAGGCTACCATAATAGAATAATAGACTCCCTTTAGACACCTTTATATCGGTTTTCATTATATTATATAATTGACCAACGTTGATGTTTACGTTGACTGTTTTCTGTCCCTTCGCTTTGTGCGAGTCAAGTATTGAAGCAATAACATAATATCGATGGATATAATTCACTCTGTGCTTCAACCCATTTCAATAATAATATCAGATTTCATCATGCATCATGTTTAAGCAAGTAAGTTATACTTTGAAAATATAAAAATTAAACAATACAAGATTTCATAATATATTGGACTAAGATTTGGGGCCACCGGTGGGGGGGGGCACACACTCAGTTGGTAGGGCACTTGTCCCCCTGGTCCCTCCCCTGTAGAGCCGCCACTGTGTATAAATATAATATCGGAAAATAAGTTGATCGTTAGAATGCCTTCGAAACGAGATACTAAGGAAAACCTAACACAGATGAAAGGAGGAAGCCAGAAAAGGTAACTAGAAACTTCGTCTAGCCTACTTCCAACAATTCAACTGACTCTTCGATCTGTCAACCTACAATTACTCAGGGTTGAAAATACTCAATCAAAAACTACAGAGGAAATTCCAAATACTGAAAAAATTTACCCAGACATTGCAGAAGGTGAAATTACAACCGATTCAACTGATTCTGATGACAATTTTATGAGCAATTTTATGAGCAATACTGTTCGCCAGAAAATCCAGACAAAGCAAGTCGTATGCAACGAAAATACTACGAATCTTTGGAACAGAAAGATCTCATTCACTTGAAGGAGAGAGAAGCAGAAGGCGAAGGAAAGATCGCTACAGTGGAGGAGGGGGAGCCTCATGAAAATGGTGATATCACCCCTACCAAACAAACACAACTACAAGAAGAGCAGTCCCTTGAGCTGGCCGTGAGGCAGCCAAAGGTATGAAGTGTTAGCGACTTCATTTTCTTAGCCTCGGCATATAAGGGCGGGTGGCCAATCCTCTCCCTCACCGTCTCGTCTTCCCACTGACAGTGTACGGCCAGTGTACTCATTATAGCTGAGTTGGCTAGTGGTGCCGGTGGAACAGAAATCTCAAACCAAATTTCTGCCCTGGCGGGGATTTGAACCCGGCCTCTTGCTTAACAGTCCAGCACGCTAACCACTACACTATCGAGCACCCGAGGGGTAAAGAAAACCATATAAAAAATTTAAAATATAAAAGATAAACAGCCAATTGAAGCAACTGAAGGAGAAATAACTTCAAATGATGAAATAACTAAAAATAGTTAGGCCTATCATGTCACTGATATTACACATGAATGGGTTGAAGGCCATGTTGAAACTATCATAAATTAATGTTGTTACATCCAGAAATCGATTGGATTCTGATGCTGCTGATGTTACACATGAGAGGGTTGAAGCCCATGTTGAGTCGCAACTACCGAATACCATTTTCAGTTGGTAATGCACTCAAAACAATGTATTTTCGGTCCCTTACAGAAGCACAGACGCAGTCTAGTTATGATCGCAATATGCGCACAATTTACGTACCTGGGGAAAGCGTCGAATTAATTAAATTCTTCAAACATAAACCTTGTCTAGGTTTGTGTTTGAAGAATTTAATTATTCACATAACTTAGCTAAAGAAGAACTTGTAAAACTTTACCACACTTGAAAGACTTGAAAGCAACCATAAGTTCTTGAACGAGAAAACGGTTTTCACTGCAAAATGTGATTATAACGTTAAAAGGTGCAGTAAGACTGTAAGACTAATATAAAATGTCATGCATATACTGTAATGGGGTCATAGGCCTAATCGTGATAGTGAATGCTGCCCAAAATACGAATAAACACCAACAATCCCCAGTTTGTTGGCTAACACATAGGAAAATGTAGACGTCAATTGCCCTTGCAGCCGCGGGGTGTCGTTACACAACGAATACATTATATACCACTATCAACGCTCCATTATACACCTTTAAATCAATTTCTCCCGACGCAATATAGTAGTTATTTACACTTCGTTTATTCGTTGGACCGTGTCATGTTATAATTATATCTTCGTTTAATAGAACAGAAATAATAAGAGCTGTAATATGCCAAAAACTAATCTTTGTCGGCGGCAACGGCCTATGTTGTCATTAGCTGCCGTTAAACTGTGGATCAATAGAACAGACTGACAAACCGCAGTGAGTTACATAATGGAAAGGCAGACAGATCTAATATATGTGGTATAGTTACTGAGTTTACCGTTTATTGAAAAGCCTAAATTAGAGTATGTAGGTTATTTGCTACCGTATTTTATAAAGAATTCTTGGTGAGTTGGTATGAAATTTCTGTCGTCTTTTGCGAGAAGTTGAAAGGGGTATGGATAGTGTCGCTTGAACGGTATGAATAATTCATTTTCACTGCCCTGCCACTGTGTAGGCCTATGCCTTAAATTGTCGTCAATGGGCGTTGGTGTCTTACGACGACGTTAAACCTTGGAGTAAAAAAATCGATGGCTACAGATGCCGCCAGATGTCGTTAAGCTGTTGAATCAAATAACAGAGTGATTTGCATACAAGCCCAACACAATTGTATTGTATTGTATTGTATTTGAACACTTGTCATAGCGCCTCTACCAGATTTCCCATTCAGAGGCGCTCCCGACTGCTGCGCGGACGCTGAATCGGAGTTTCACGCCGAAGCGCATGAGCAATTGCGAGTGAAGGACTTGCCCAGGGTCCCTACGCGGCGGCTTTGAGGTGGATTCGAACCCGCAACCCTACGGCTGCAAGGCACCGAACATACCCCTATACCACCGCGCCCCACAATGGGGACTGCCTGCGTTTATTGTAATATGGCAGAGCCGAAAAGCCATCGAGTCAGCGTTAAGCATCGCTTTAGAGAATGTAATGTGAGTTTACAATAATTTTTAAGACTGTTAAAAAACTGATAGCACGATAGCAGAGTGGTTAGAGCGCTCGCCTTGTAATGCGGAGAGCACGGGTTCGAGCCTACGACGACGACGACGACGAGACTGTTACCACGTAGGTGCATTGAGCAATATCTTCACTCACAATAATTATTGTGGGGCGCGGTGGTGTAGGGGTATGTTCGGTGCCTTGTAGCCGGAAGGTTGCGGGTTCGAATCCACCTAAAGCCGCCGCGTAGGGACCTGGGCAAGTCCTTCACTCGCAATATTATTGCTCATGCGCTTCGGCGTGAAACTCCGATTCAGCGTCCGCGCAGTAGTTGGGAGCGCCTCTGAATAGGAATCTTGAAGGGGCGCTATAACAAGTGCTCATACATACATACATACATACATACATTTGCTCAACACCATTGATTAATGATTGGTCATTAGATAGTGGTAGGCTACTTACTAAATGCGTATTGATAATAATAATAGGTTAATAATAATAATAATAATAATAATAATAATAATAATAATAATAATAGTAATACTAATACTACTACTACTACTACTACTACTACTACTACTACTACTACTACTACTACTACTACTACTACTACTACTACTACTACTACTACTACTACTACTACTACTACTACTACTACTACTACTACTACTACTACTACTACTACTACTACTACTACTACTAGTACTAGGGGCCGTCCATAAAGTACGTCACGCTATTTTTGACCATTTTACCCCCTCCCCTGTCACAAACTGTCACAAAACTCGGACCCCCCTAAAGTACGTCACACTTTCGAACATAGAAATAATAATACTTCCGAAAGCAAGGCTAATACATAAACAAGGCTTCGCAACAGCATTATCTCTAGCGCTCCTAGCGAGAGGAATCGTGAAAAACACATTCAGGAGATATGCATTTCATGCTATTTTGACATAAAACTAATTAAAATGTTTCAGAAAATTTTTGAAAATTATTTTTAAAGCTATGAAATTCTACTAAAAAATAAAAAATAAATTATAAATAAAATATAAAAAAAAAGAAATGTGTGACGTCACACATGGCCTGACCCCCTCCCCTGTCACAAACTGTCACACTTTCTTAAACCCCCTCCCCTGGAGCGTGACGTACTTTATGGACGGCCCCCTACTACTACTACTACTACTACTACTACTACTACTACTACTACTACTACTACTACTACTACTACTACTACTACTACTACTACTACTACTACTACTACTACTACTACTACTACTACTACTACTACTACTACTACTAATAATAATAATAATAATAATAATAATAATAATAATAATAATAATGTAATACTAGCAATAAAATAATAATAACAGTTGCATGCCCCATCCGATTCAAATTTAAAGCGATAGGCTCGCTGACTTCTCTCTTGCAGAAGTAGAGTGATTAGAATTATACTTAGTTTCAATTGCGCCTCTAGCGATTGAATTAGTTACTATTCATTGTCAGTATCTATAAGGCAATTGCCTTCTAGATACTGACAATGGGCGGCTCTAAAGCGGTTTCTCTGCGTGGTCAATCATTCAATTCGCCAGAGGGCTTCATGGGAGGTGGCGTCTGCGATTCAAAAACGAGAGATGACCCTAAACACGAAACACCTCGGCGAATACTTACGCCAGATTTACACACCTTTAAATCGTTTCAAGAGAGCGCTATAAAAGTGTTTAATTCGCTTAATTTAGCACATTAATTTAGCAAATGAATAGTCAATTTAGCAATGAGTGGTCGTTTTCAGACGTATCTAAAATAAAAGAGCTGTAATATGCCAAAAA
The DNA here is from genome assembly GCA_020284085.1 of Aporrectodea caliginosa. Taxonomy (NCBI): domain Eukaryota; kingdom Metazoa; phylum Annelida; class Clitellata; order Crassiclitellata; family Lumbricidae; genus Aporrectodea; species Aporrectodea caliginosa. The sequence continues at coordinate 11,612 of JACEVL010001528.1, forward strand.
ATGATCTTTGTCGGCGGCAACAGCCTATGTTGTCATAAGCTGCCGTTAAACTATGGATCTAATCCAAGTTAGCAATCAGTGGTCGTTTTCAGACGTATCTATATAAAAAGCCTATAATGTGGTCATCGTAATCGTAAAGGTACAAACTTCCAAAGCGCCACTCGAAAACCACGCACAGGGCACCAGCTTAATCATGAGTTAGAGAGTGACATGGGGAATTTCCCCGCGGGGAAACCGCGGTAACCGCGGTAAATCCCGCGGTAATGGGGACAACAATTGCGGTAATACCGCGGTAATGGGGACAAAAATTGCGGCAATACCGCGGTAATGGGGTTTACTCTCGCGGTAATACCGCGGTAATGGGGAATGAGCCGGCAATAAACCCGGGTGATGTTGAGAACTTGAGAACTGATAAGGAGAGTTTATTAGTTTCTGAAGCCTACTAGTCAGAAATAGTCAGGACTTGGTTAATGCAAACTGTCCATAAGATAATAACAGACTAATGCAGTCAACAATACAAATAGTTTTGTAAGCTAAAAACTGTTATTTTTTAATTTGAATTTGTGTAAACTTTTTGCGGGGAATGTGATGTCGTCCTGCGGGGATGGGGTGGGGATGGGGAGCAAACCTGCGGGGATGGGGTGGGGATGGGGAGCAAACCTGCGGGGATGGGGCGGGGATGGGGACAAACCCTGCGGGGATGGGGTGGGGATGGGGACGACTAACTTGGTGCGGGGTGGGGATGGGGACGAGATTGTCTCCCCATGTCACTCTCTACTACCCACGAAATTTCGTTGTAGGCTATACGCGGACTACTGGCGCATGGAAATCCTCGTTCCGACACGATATTATATAAAATTATCCCATGCAGATGCGCTCAGTTTTGATGACCATGTCCACACTGTCCAGACAACATGCATAGACCTACCAGAAATAAGAATACTTGAGTCTCTAAGTGCTTAGGCTTACATCGCAGAATAGACGGCGATAAGCCTAAAGGACGATATCATATGGATAACTCAAAAAGGGCATCGTCTTTATAAGTGGTGGATCTCAAAAGCGAAACCAAGACTTCTGTAATATTCTCCGACTGCGCTAAGTGCATTAACAATTAACATCTCTGAAAAGCCATCTATAGATCGAAATCCAGACCTACATTGCTCGGTAAAACCATTAGTATATACAATGGCATTGTACGTTGGAGCTAGTTTGAACCTTATGGGGTCGCTATTCCACCTGGCAATGAAATAGCTGATAAGCTAATCACGAAACCAATCACCACTCAAATTCAACTAAACAAATTCAACTAAATATTGAGAAATTGTCGAAATGTACCTCATAATAAAAGACGTATTAGTTATAAATGGGAAACCGAATAATACTAATAATCAAAGGGGCGAATCAATAGATTCTTTAAGACGCTAGGCCTATATATAACAATGGAATCAAACGAGTTAAAGGTGTCTAAGCAAATTCTTTAGTAGCTTCGATTATTTCACGACATTTTCTGTCAGGGCCGTTGAAATCCCACTGTATTTAAACGCGAATACGGAACGGATTTTTAATGCCTAATGGCATGCATCATTCTGATGGGGCTATACAAATAATTGAGTTTAACACTTTGTGAATATTAGACATATAAATGTTTGAATACAATACAATACAATATTGACCAGCGCCTGTCCGCGGGAGCAGCTGCTAACGCAGATCTAGATTAGGTCAGGAATTATTCTTGAGAAGGTGAGACTAGCTTTCATTGGAAGCCTAAGGGGAGACAGATAGACGAGTCAGAGGTAGATGCTGGTAGGCGAGTTACAATACTGATGAATGGACGAAAATGTGCGCAAATTCACGTTGGAGATCGTTCCAGAGTCGAGGTGCAGTGTGGCTTTTGACACGGTTGGAAAACTTGAGATGAGTAGTGACCAGGTGGGGAGGAGGGCGTTGGGGTTGGGGTTGGGAAAGGCTGAGATAGGGATAGGCGATCGGGTAGAGCGGCAAGGCTAGATGGTGAAGTGATCCGGAAGGGTAAAGTGATACTAAGCGCAGAGCACCAGCTTATTCGCAAGCGCTGCGTCGCGTCGGATGGGTTGTCCAAAGATAATAAGTGAAGCTCCCAGATTGGGGGCGGGGAGATTGTACGGCCGACAGTGATTGGAATTCGAAACAGTAATAGGAATTATTGAAGAGACTTTAATTTTTAATGGAAAGTCCGAGGAGTCTTTAGACTGCCCCTGAACCGAGCTACAGTGCTGACTATCCGAAAAGTTTATTGTGCTCCGAAAGTCAAACCCCTTAATCTCTGATGAAACAAATCGTGTTTGTGCTAAGAAGTTCACAGGCGATTCATCAATTTTTGCGTGAAGTGTAGCGTGTAGTGTCCGGTGTAGTTCAGTGCCGTGTTGCATAGCACAGTAGCATATTACAGTACCCGTATAGCATACAGCAGACCAGATTACCAACATTAGCGAAAGTAGGCTACAACAATCCATCAATTATTCCACGCAACCGAAACATCATTATCAGCAAGACACCTTTTTTAAATGCCCACGAACAAGTTTATAAACTCAAAAACTTGCAAAACTATAGCTATTGAAGAGTTGTTCCAGACGTTGAAAGATGTCAGATCTTAATACCAGAATGTATGAAGCTATTATTGTAAAACCAAATCGTCTAATATAATTTAAACTAAATATAATAAGAGCCTTTGTGAGTTACCTAAATTTTGCGCTATATTAAGTGTTCTCACACATACAAACACACATACATAGGCCTATGTAATCTAAACATAAGATTATATATATACATACATACATACAGACATCTAAACATACATACATACATATATTGAATAGATATACATACAATTTAAACTGCATTGCATCTTACGGTTTCTGTGGCGCCTTTATAATAATCCACAGGGCATAAATCGCTGCTACTTGAAATGAAATCGTATAATTATGAAGAAGTCAGACAACTGTAAAATATTAGCAACATGAACATAGCACTTATCCAGTTCATCTTTGAATATATATATATATATATATATATATATATATATATATAATGCTACTTTCTACTTTTCATGCTCTGCATAACTTTTATGTCGCAAAGTGCTCATCGTAATTTACCTATAACGACTGCATTAAACTGAATAAAATTTGAACTGAACCATGTTCGCCGTACCAAATTACCATTAAGACACCTATATGTTGCTTCGCACGTACAGATTAAGATATAGCTTTTTTGGGTGAGCACTATCCGTTTTACCATCCAAATTATCGGCTGTTTGTGCTCGAGCATCTACGGATTGTTTTTATTGCATACTGGAAAACACGTCCCTTGGTGCTCTGAAGAAGTCTAAACAAGAGTGACGTTTGCGGCGTTCTTAGCAACCGGCGATATTTTATTGCCATTTGATAAAAACGCTATAATTAGTGTCATTAATTTATTAAAGGCATTGTAATATCGCATAATATTGATTTCACGACAGGTTTTAGGAAATTTTTGCCTGTGAGATTAATTGTTTGTAAACTGTTTACCGATTAAGGAAGCGCATGGTATGGCGTCGATCGATGGCGCAAGGTTATTTTCACTTATCGAAATACTGCTCTCATAGATTAATTGATTTATAACTATTTTATCAGCGTCTAATACCGAGCTAACTAGACTTTTGGACCGCCTTATAAAATCAATTGTTTGTAACGGTAAAACTGCATTTTAGCGTATTTAATTCGTGATGCTGCCGGCCGATTATTTTACCGTATTTTATTATTTCTCTTGGGGCCTATGTGTCTGCATAATGGAAGCTGGATTGATAAAAATAACTGTTTGCCGAAATGGAAGTTGGATTGATGAAACTAGTTTTTTGGGGGTGTAAAATAGGAGCTGGATTGTCAGGATTGATTCAAAAAGCGTGTAGTTTAGTGTCGTAAATGACTCGCCGTTGCATGGGGTTTCAGCTTTGGTCGGATGCATGTTGCATTGACGAAAAGAATTCTTGCTAAATAGAAGTGGGATTGATGAAAATAATTTGAGCTTACATAGAAGCGGGACTGATGAAAAAGAATCTTGCATAAATAGAAGCTGGAATCAGTAGTTATCATGAAAATCATTGATATAATAAAATATGCTAAAATACACGCCTACATCCACTATCAATAAAATACGCTAAATGCACTTTTGCCTTTGTAACTTACTAAAGTCACAGAATATTGTAAAATGCAACCAATGCCGAGTCTTTTTCGCAACCCAATAAATCGCCACGCAGTCCCAGGCCGTGAGGTTTAAATGGTACCAATAAGTTTATGGGCCTAGGCAAATGTAGTAATGTAGGCCTAATTTGAGAATTTTTAAAGCACCACTGTAATGCACAATCAATTGTACTGCACACCTACGTCTGCAGATCTGATAAGTCTGGATGAGTGGTCAGTCCGAACTATGTGATATAGCAAATTGTTATTTCACAAAACCAGTAATTCTTAGTTGAACATTAAACTCATTTTTTGGGCTATATTATACAGCTTATTGTATTTACGACATAATGCAATTAAAATTTATTATTTCTGTGGTGATTGCCATTAGCATTTGCAGACACTGTATTTACTGCTGGTCTTGTGCACAATTTAAAAATGTCGTTTTCTAATTATTCATTCATTCACTCATAAATTTATATAGCGCCCCTTCCAGAGGACTACTCAGAGGCGCTCCCGACTCTAGCACGGCCAAAAAGTACAGTTTTGAGTTTGGTAAAGAAAGCTTCAGTAAAAGTCCGAGGGAGCAGGCGTATCTCCTGGGGGAGCCCATTCCAGGCACTGGGCCCACCACGGAAAAGCCTCAATTCTGCATAGTTGCTGTTCTAATTAATTATAATTTATTGTTTCTATTTAGGTCTGCGATGGTTAAATAAATGCAAGTTTGGGTATTCAGAAACTGAATGCTTAAACATTATTATTGAGCAATAGTACTGATGAATTATGCGGTGATGCTTTAGAAATGGCATGGTGAATTAGTCTCTCTATTGTGTTGGCTTATATCATTTCGTAGCATAGAAAAGTATTTTGCCACTAAGATAAAATCATGCTAATGTCATGAAGAACAGAAATGTCAGCAGAGAGTAAATCAGTGCACAGAAAACTAGAAGAGTCACCGGACAGGATCCAACCACAGTATTCTCATCCATTGTGATCCATAATTATGTGGTAGATATCTAAAGAAATTTATACAGCACCCCTGTTTGAACTATTCAGACATGGTGTAAAATGTTAACTAAAGTGAATTCCTGTTGATATACCTGCCAGAAGGTACAGTGATTAATCAATGAAGAGAGCAAAATATGCTCTCTGGATAAACTGCTTGTTTTAACAAGCATTTAATGCATATTATGCTTGTTAAAACAAGCAGTCCATCCATATAATTATAAGTATATTTCACAATAATATAATAAAAACAATTGTAAAACCAAGTGGAAAGCATGCATGGTAAAAAGATAATACTGAAGTTCTAATTCCAGGCCACACAGCAGCAACTCATTCCATGCCGTAAAAGACAACATAGGATCATTCAAAACAATGGTATTACCAGATGAAAACGTACTAGTTGTTGATTGCAATGAAGAAATTCAATAGGGCAACAAAGAACTCCTGGAAAAGAAATGTTAATTGTCTCAACAATCAGAGTGCTGGCCAGGAGCAGGTTATCGAACACACAATTAAGTGCAAGCCAGAATTCTCAGTCAGTTGATGTAACAAAATTTAGTATCCTAACAGCAGTTATGGCCGTATTGACTTGATCAAAACTCAATCATGTACTGCAGTCTGTGACAATCACTATTGAGCTAAATTAATGTTAATCGACTTGATAATGTTCATAGAAAATACAGTTCTACAGTTGATTGCAGGCGTTGTTCGACTTGATTCTGTGTAGTTTTTGTTTAGTTAATAATTTGGTGCATATTTTCTGAGAAATGTGATGTGTTACAGAATGTGTTTATTGGAACTATGTTATATTCACACTCATAGAAACACACAATATTATGAGCATGAATTAATTCATTGTACAACCTAACAACAGTGAATGTCTACAATAACTCCTAAATACCAGTAGTTTTGTCTAGATATTCCTATATAAAGGTCTCCACATATACATGTTCTGATCTGGTACTCATAATGTTATTCTTAAGAGAAATGAATGCCTTTGGTGCTCAGCCAGTATATATCAGTTTCGCATAAAGTGAACTGTTAGTGCTCATATATTGTCCTTATGAAAAATGCATGCTTTTGGTGCTCAAATATAGCACACCAAGGCATAGTGCTTGCTGTTGGTGCTCAGCTGATATATATATATATATATATGTATGGTGTTACAAGATAAAATTTCCAAGTCATCTTAATACCTACTGATAGAAATAATGCAATACACTTCAACAAAGAATTAGTTGCAAAGATTTTTAATTGCAGTCAGTTTGTGCAACACAATTTAGTCTCCTTCATCGAGTGTCTGCAATAGCATGAACCTAGCTCAATCATTTCATCTATAACATTGAATCAGAAATTCAACAAATGTTAAAGTGACTTGGCATTATTACTAAAAACTTAGTTCTATGGTTGAAGCACCAATTTTCCCACTTCAGTTCTCTGCTAGTCAGAATGAACTCAGTCAGTTTGTGCAACACAATTTAGTCTCCTTCATCGAGTGTCTGCAATAGCATGAACCTAGCTCAATCATTTCATCTATAACAATCAGAAATTCAACAAATGTTAAAGTGACTTAGCATTATTACTAAAAACTTAGTTCTATGGTTGAAGCACCAATTTTCCCACTTCAGTTCTCTGCTAGTCAGAATGAACTCAGTCAGTTTGTGCAACACAATTTAGTCTCCTTCATCGAATGTCTGCAATAGCATGAACCTAGCTCAATCATTTCATCTATAACAATCAGAAATTCAACAAATGTTAAAGTGACTTAGCATTATTACTAAAAACTTAGTTCTATGGTTGAATCGACTGCAGACGTCGCTCTGCTCGACTCTTCACAGGTTTTTGTTCGTTAAATACTTTGGTGTATATTTTCTGATAAGAGTGATGAATTTCAGGATGTGCTTCTTGAAACTGGAGTATTTCGCCGTGACCTGGCAACACATACAAATATGCATTAATTCATTGTAAAACTTAACGACAATAAATGTTTAAATATTTTCTAGACAGTGTAAGATGAACTTACTGTAGATGTTCCTAAATTAAGAGTCTGCTATCTATGTGTTCAACTCATTGATATTATGATTTTAATGGATGATTATTTGATATCTTTTCTTTTCTTGAACTGTTGACGCTCATTTATTATCCTTGAAGTTAATGCATTAAATTCCTATTATATGTTCATATTAAGATCTCAATTTCGACATAAGTCCAATAATTTTAGGATAAGCTTATTACAGAAATTGTGACATTTATTACAAAAACCAAAAATACGGTAATTAAGCTAAAACTAAAAATTAGACATCAACACTAAAGATAACAATAGTAATTACTAATACCAATAACACCATAAATTATTATTATTATTATGTTCAATGTGCTTTTGTCAAGATAATAATAATAATTATATTAAAGGAAGAAACCACTTTCTTACATAACTGTGTTTAAAATTACTTACATGGTAAGCCACCATTTAGAAAAATTAATCCATTTAATAAATGCCGCCATTCGCCCTTCCAGCCAAAGACAATAAGAACTTTTTGTCTCGTATGATGTACAAAAACATTTATTAGTTACAACAGACAGCTGAAGTAACTAGGTAAAATCTGTTTCATAACTGCTACATCCAGAACAATTATTGTCACTTGTTGCATTCTGACAACAATCAATCTTTGATTGAATAAACGAAAATACATACATACATACTAAACAGTATGATCCAGATGTCCTGGTTGAAGCGCAACACAACCACAGCAGGGCAACTGTTGTCTTAAGCTTACAGCTTGTGTTTAGTCTTATTTGCCAATCCTGGCTGAATGCAAGGCTCCGTTGACCTATATGGCCTGTGTTCCATGGATGTTTACCCATCGAGGTGGGAATAAGTGCTCCTTATCTACACTGAACTTTCCAGCACAAGCTGGAATATTTACATGCTATAAAAGAAATCATGACCAAATTTCTAAATGATGATGAAACTGAAGTTTTTGATGCTCAAGTAAAATGTAAATAAAACAATAGCTTAAACGACAAAGGTAGGACAGATTATGCATAAGCGTAAGATAATCACACTACAGTCTACAAATGAAACAGACAGACTCAAGAACAATATTGTATATATAATATCTACCAAACTCATAAGGAAAGACTATTTATGTCAGTGTCATAAGTGTCAATATCAGTGTCGATACTTCACGAAAAGTGGTTTCTTCCTTTGTAATTTTTCTTTGCTCCAATATGTCATTTGATACAATTAAACTTACAATTTTACTAACCCAGTCAGATGACTCAGTGGAAAGAGGATCTTTGTCAATGCTTGACAGCCAATTCAGTACTTTGGTATCCTTCAGTGACTGGCAAGTAAGGCTTGCATGATTCTGTAAAGTAAAAGCCACTGTCATTTAGTCAATTATGCTGATTCTACTCTGATGCATGTATACATATGCACTAGGATGGATTATGTTAATGCCACTGATGTGTGCCAACCTCTTTTCAAAGTAAACCACTTGAATCAGTTTTAATGGCGCAGCTCTAATAATTTATAGGATTCTACAGTTCTACACATTTCAGATCATTATGCTGATGATCAACTGTCTCGTCAGTTGTGCTCCATCCTACTTCACAGAGGTATATATTTCAGCATCACCTTTACCTGGTCACAGCTCTCTTAGTTCTTCGACACAAAAATGATCAGATCATCCTGTTCTGTTCTTCCAAAATCCAGCATGAAGCTTCACCATGGTCAACCCCCTCATCTGGAATGTGCTTTCTCACAATCTAAAGCATGACTTCCTACGCCCATACATTGCAGGTGCTTGGAGACTATTTCATGTGATTAGGGTCTACTAGTCAGGTCAGAAGCACCTCTGAGATTACTTGAAGAGGTGCTACATGAATAGGCACACACAATTATTATTACAAATTAAATAATAAACTTTAATGACATTATTGCAAAACATGCAGACAGAAGACTCTTAAATAGGACTTTTTCTCGTGGCTCACCACTTACGTACAAAATCGGCAACCAATATCAAACATGAATTTGGTTCGAGCAGATTTAATTTACCAAGAGTTGCCTAGACAATTGTTACAAAGAAATGTATAACAGGCAACCCAAAAATTTTAGCTATGTTCTCACAATAACATAATTATTATTAAAATTATTATTATTATTACTACTATTGTTTACCAAAGGGAAGCATGATCCTGTAGGCCTTCGAGAAATTAAAGGTGTGAGAAAAAGGGAAATGTGATCTGGAAACTCAGTTCTCATTAACAGTACGGTCAGAGAACGTCCCTGTATATGTGACAGCGTTGTAGCACTGGGCATAAAGGTTTGACAACATGCAAATTAAATCATTAGCTAATTGCTAACAGAAAGCATAAACTGTCACTCTGGCTTTGGTCATCACCTCATTAACATCATCATCATCTGGTTCTTGTGAACAGTGTACATTGCATTTGTGTAGTGCACAAGAGATGATGTTGTTGATTGCCAATGGCAGAGAAAGTGTTCAAAGTTTATTGTGTAAGAGGGGCCATGTAGACAAAAAACAAAAAGTTGCCTTACCTCATCAAATATCGGGCGTTTCTTGGTAGTTATCGAACTGTGAATGTTCTGTTCAGTGGAGTCTCTGTCATCGACATTTTCTTTCCGTGCCAGCTTCCGATGCATCTCTGTCATGGCATTAATAAGTATTTGCTCTGCAGGAGATGAAAAGAATCGCTTCATCTTCCTGGAAAAATAACAGGTTTAGACATAAATTGGTAAAAGTGCATTTCAGTGTATTTTATTGATAGTGGAGGTAGAGTTGTATTTTAGCATATTTAATTATTTCAATGATTTTTATGATAACTGTTATGAATCCAGCTTCTATTTAAACAAGATTCTTTTCATAAATCCCACTTCCATTTAAGATAAATTACTTTAATTAATCCCACTTCCAGTTAGTAAGAATTCTTTTCATCAATCCAACTTGTATTCGACCATGCAAAGGCGAGGCATAGTATACGACGCTAAACTAAAAGCTGTTTTCATCAATCAAGCTTCTATTTGAGCAAATAACTACTTTCTTCAAAACAACTTCCATCTAGGCATACCATTATTTTTATCAAACCAGCTTCCATTTACGCAGACACATAGCAGAAATAATAAAATACGCTAAAATAATGGGACGACAGCATCATGAATTAAATACGCTAAAATTCAATTTTACCCATAAATTTATCTTATTATTATTTTGTTTGCGATAAACAATTAAGCCTGTTACCCAATTAACAGATTAACGCAGGACATGTGTATAGCATAATGATAACATAACATGCAAAACGCCACATGGTCAATTACTTACCTAAAACTAGCAAAGTCGCAATTGCTAATTGTATCCTCAATTCCGTTTGTTAGGAATTACAAAAGAATAAATTATTAGTTGCAGAAATTGTAATTAAATTTGTTTCAACGTACTTCAACGAGGTCGAAAACACCATCAATGGCGGACCTTAGCAACTGTAAACTCACGCATCGCGATCCCAAATCTCGCGAGACTTTATATTTGTGCGAGGTTCATCTATCTTTTCTACTTGAGGACCAAAAAGCACGATTTGTTGATTTTGAACAAAATACGCTGTAAATCCGGACCAAATTGAACATGCCGCTTTATTTTGTTGAGAAATAATATTGCCTAATTTGTTTTGAAAACAATACGCGTGGATTTTAAATTATATGGCAAAATTCGTCTGAGCACAAACGGCCTTGTTTTAAATCATTCAACATATAGACCATAAATTTAAAAAATTTATTACAAATCGCTTGAGACAGACTAAGCTTAGCCAAGTTAGGTATTAGGAGAAAGGCTGGTTGGCAACCGATTGCCAACCGATTTTCTAAATTAGGCTGTCTTCCAAGATTTACAGAGGACGAAAACGCTAAGTGCTCCGTGACTGAGCACTATGCGATTGACGAGCATTTTAGAATACGATTTTAATACGCTAAAAGAGCATCCACAGTTGAATTTACGCTATATATATATATATATATATATATATATATATATATATATATATATATACATATATATATACATATACATATACATATATATCATATATACAACATCTTTTCTTCTCATAAACATATGGCAAATTGTGCGAAAATCTAATAAAAACTATATCTTGAGTTTCAAAAGGATTTGTAAATGCAGGTTGATAACAATACAGCTTGCAAACATTTAATCTTAAGCGCGACCAAAAACATCATATCAGCAAGACACCTTTTTTAACTGCCCATGAAAAAGTTTATAAAATCAAAAACTGGTCCACTATAATAGCTAGTTCGAGCTGTAATATGCCAAACTAATCTTTGTCGGCGGAAACGGCCTATGTTGTCATAAGCTGCCGTTAAACTGTGGACACACACTATAATAATGCCATCGAGTAGCATTCTTCGTTTAATTGCAAGACCAGATGACACATCGCAAAGTAAAAGGAACTTCACCGGAAGTAATTTTTTCTCTGTACCTTGTCGGTTAATTCACCGGATTTAATTCTTGCGTCTATACCTTGCCTTGCCTGAACTATGAATTATCTTTAAAGCGTCATATTTGGCCTAAAGACTGTGGACCAGATTTTACTGATTATCAATATAGTAGGGTTCGGGGATAAAATTACGAACATCCTTTGCTGAGAGTAAAGTCATGAGGCCTCTGAGGAAGGCTGTAATTGTGGCGTGCCAGCGGGGAAAGCAAACTGCGCAGGACGTGGGTCTCACTAGTCCTTGCAGCAGGAAAGAGGTCCTTGTCTGCCTTGGCGGTCCTCTTCCGCACAGGGTGCCACCTCCGGCAGATACATGTGCATTGCATTCGCTGTGCGCGGCAAAGCAGTCGCTCCACACTTAGTTTGTCCTCTGCGGTGGTAAAGCCACATTAGGCGAGGCGAACATGAGGCGGGTCACAGTGGTCGCCTCTGTGACCGTATGTAGACCATTTTCTGGTAGACCATGGTTGTTTAGTACTCGCAAAGCCTAGAGGGAACTGGAACATGCACCAAGTTCCGTAGACGCCTTAAGACTTTCCTGCTCCCTGACGGCAGGCACTGATGCAGGTCGAGAGCGCTGCTGATTTTTGAGCGGCGCTATATAAATGTTCGATTACAATTACAATTACAAGAATCTCATCAACGTGCTGTGAGACTTGTAGGTTGTCCTATATTGCGACCCCTAATATTTTCATAGATGAGACCCTTTCAACATTCAGAATAAAAATTTTCATAGATGAAACCCTTTCAACATTCAGAATAAAAATTTTCATAGATGAGACCCTTTCAACATTCAGAATAGTCTCAGGGCGCTTGGCGATCCTCGCCGGGCGAACAACATCTCACGAGGTGATAAAGAAAATGTTTAGTAAAGTAAGAAAAGATCAAGTTAAGTAAAATACAGCGAGGTAAGTAGGTCAGGTGAGGCGTTTATAAATTAAGGACAAGTTAAGGCAAGGCCAGATCAGTCAAGGTAAGTTTCAGGTCAGTTCAGGTCAGCTCGAGTGTTCTGAAATCCACTCTCTTTGCTCATCCTTGTTCATAGCCCTCCATTCTGGCTGAAAGGACTCACTGACCTCGACTGCATAATATGTGGTTCTGTACATCTGAATGCGATTTTAGACTACTGTGATTTTTAGAACTGACCAACGATTCATACATTACAATACAATACCAAATGCAATGCCCTCCTTATAAAGTTCACAACTGCAAAATCTGAAGCGGGGCAACAGGAAATATTAAGAATCAAGAACCGGTTGAAAGAGGTAAGTCAAGACTACCAAATGGAGGAGGGACCAACAACTGTGACTGAAAGCCGGGCAAAGGCAAGAGGAATAACTCATACGTTACGAGTCCAGAGACTCTAAACATGATGCCATCTGTCGCCTATAATAGATGGGAATCCGTTGGATGGGCTCTACGTGTGTGCGTGGGACCGCCACTGGTGACTCAGAGTTTCTGAGCTTTGTTTTGCTTGCTGATGACATTTCTGCTCCTAATTACATTAATTTTACCATCATAGGGATTGGCGCTGGCAGCACCACTGTGGTATACTTTAAAGGCACTATAATAAATATCCGGATACATATAATTATACATACAGTAGTAAGTAAGTAAGTATATCCTTTATTGAAAAACCAACTGCTAACCGCGTTTTGGTGTACAAAGATCATCAAATATAAAAAAATTAAGTATAAAGCATCCGTGTGACAAATGTTTTACGAGATAGAGAGTTTGCCTTATAGGTATTATTCTATTGTGGGTTCTGGGGCGTAGCGAGTGTATAATGTGTAGACATGTGTAGACACATGATAATGGGACTCCAGGAGTTTCTAGGTTAGATTACATTAAAATGATGGCCAATAAACAAGGATACATAGTGAGAAATCTTAAAGGCTCGGTCAGTCAATCCTGAAGGTCAAATTGTACTGTATTGTATTTGATCATTTATAAAGCGCTTCTCATAGCTTCTCATAACCCTAACCCTTTCAGAAGCGCTCCCAGATAATACTAGACAAACAAAACCAGTGGAGCATAGAATAACTTACTTTGTTTCGTCCAGGAAAACGACATCGAGAATTCTAATGACGTATTCTATGTTTCTGACGAGATAGTCTTTTCCCGGTTCTTCATTCTGTAGCTTTCCAAGAAGGTTTTTTAATCTATTACACAGGTAAAAAGTTCATCTGAATAATTCAAATAACATGCGTAATAATAATATAGGAAATTATAGTCATATTTGAAACTGACTAAAATATGTATATATTTTCATTAGAGTTATTGAAATAATAATAATAATAATAATACTAATAATAATAAATAAAACTAAAACAAATAATAATAATAATAATTTATTAATTCAAACTGACAAGAACACAGTAAGATTACATGAAGTAGTACTAACAGATAACAACACGTTTAACAGGAGTCGAATTTAACTGTATGGCAGCCTGCAAGGTGCCCGTCTGTCCTACTGCTCAGTTTACCATTGCCACCTAGGCAGTGGAAGGCTGCATCAAGCTCATGGAGCTGCGGGTATCGAACCCGCGTACTTCTATTCTTTGTTCTTCTGTATTACCACTCAACCATCACCTTGCACCATATAAAAGAAATGTGGTCACGCTATTCTAAAAAACAATTTCTTATGTCATGTTGTCATTTTTTAATGAATATGAAACCTACTGGTAGCCTACAGCCATCTCGTAAAAGCAGGTTACGTCTGCAATTTTCATTTAGGACGATGAAACAATAGGTTATAATGGTGGAATCATTTAAATTTGGGACGCTAAAACGATAGATTACTGAATATTATAGACTATATTATATTAAATGTAAGTTTGACTTCAGAAGCCGTCAAGGTCATAAGAAGTCCTTAAGCACGTGTTGCTATTTTGACAAATATTACGGTATGCTACCACACCTTTAAATCGTCATTGCCAGCTGCTATATAAACGTCATTTCGTTTAATTAGCGATACTTGTCCGCCACCACTTAAATGTGCATGCACTTTATAAAATTGCAAATGTCATGTTCCTTATGACTTCAGCGGCCGTAATAATAATATTGTCATGAGCTGCCATTAAACTGATGATTAAAAATCAGCAGCGATGCACCTCAAGTCACAGTTATCTTACACAGGCAATAATAGAGTACGTAGGCTACTATCGCTAAAGAAGCTAAGTATTGATCTATGTCACATCCTATATATATATATTATATATATATATGTATATATATATATATATATGTTATATAGATATATATATTCATGTGTGTGCGTGCGTGTGTGTATGTGTGTGTGTATGTATCTGTGTGCATATGTGTGTGAACGCACGTACCTCACTGAGCAGATCTGTGAAGCCTCGAATGGGTCCGTCAACTTCTCTGCTTCGAGGTCCTGCGTATTACCCGTCATCGTTAAGCCCGGCTCCGGAAAGACCACATCGTCCACAGCTCCCAGACAGGATTCCCCCGTGCCACTCCTGGGGGTTCTCTGAGCCGTGACGGTGGTTGATCTTCGACCACAAGAAGAGGATCCAACGCCACCGGAAAGAGTCCTTCGAAGGACCGTCACAGATCCAGTTCCTGCATTTCACGTTAAAGCACGTTATTATTATTACTATTATTAATATTATTATTTCTCAAATTCTTTTCCACCGTCTTAGGACGGGCAAACATCTAGTAATAATAATAATAACAAAGTCGACTGAATAATTTTGTGATTTAGTGGTTTAACACTCTTAGATTGTTCTTATCTGATTTTCCCGCAGCGCTTTTGCATGCAGTTCAATAAAGCACGCACT
>JACEVL010001529.1:0-27058 GCA_020284085.1 Aporrectodea caliginosa
CGCTTCTCCTCTTTGAGTTGTGCTTCTTTTAATGCTATTTTTTGTTGTTCCAACTTTAAACGTTCTTGTCTTTCCTCTTCCGCCTTCTCCATGCTTTCTTTCTGTAATTTCAGTTCTTCTTGTCTAACCTGTTCTGCTCGCTCCAACTCTGAAATTCGCACTTTTTCCTTTTCTTCTTCACGTAGTCTCTTCTCTTCAATCTGTTGCTGACGTATCTCTTCGTCACTTTTCCGCGCCTTTTCAAATTCAATCATCTGCTCTAATCTTCTCCTTTCAGCATCTTCTCTATCTTTTCTCAATTGCTCTAATTGAATTTCAAATTGCTGCCTTTGCAATTCTTCTTTCTCTCTTTGAAGACGTAATTCTTCCTGTCGTGCATTTTCTGCTTTCTCTTCTTTTTCTCTCTGAAGACGTTCTGCCTTCTCTTCCTTTTCTCTCTGAAGACGTTCTGCCTTCTCTTCCTTTTCTCTCTGAAGACGTAATTCTTCCTGTCGCATTTCTTTCTCTTCTTGTCTCCGTTTCTCCTCTTTCTCTTTCTCTTCTTGTCTTCGTATCTCCTCTCTTTCTTTCTCTTCTTGTCTTCGTTTCTCCTCTCTTTCTTCTTTCATCATCATCCACTGCATCATCATCTCCATAGACATAAGTCCAGGCGGTTTTTCAATAACCTTTTCCACAACACCGCCGACAGCACCTTCTTCTTCTGCTTCTTCCTTAAGCCAGACTTCAGCTAGCGCTTCTAACATGTCCTCACGTGACATATCTTTCAGTTTCTCTTCTTCAAAACCAGCCTTCAACAAGCGCTGTTTTAATCTTTCAGAAGACATCTTCTTCAGTTCTGCTTGTTTTTTGACACTTAATTTCTCCATCTTACTTCTTTACTTCAGTGCTGTCCTTTCTGGAAAACACCAGTTTTCTTTTGTGTTTGAAGTATTGGGAATTGTTCTTTGTTTGATAACAACCAACTTTTATACCTTTGTCGTTGAGGCTTTCGTTGTCGTAGATTTACCAATGATTTGAATGCGTATTCACCAGTCGACGTTGTTTCGAATCCCAGACGTTGTTTCGAATCCCAGACGTTGTTTCGAATCCCAGACGTTGTTTCGAATCCCAGACGTTGTTTCGAATTCCACCGCTGCTGCCACCAAATATGTCACCAACTCTTTTCTTTCTTAGTTGTGACCTACCTCAAGAACTTTCCTTATCTCTACATATAAATTGCTCAACGTCTTCTAACTGTTTAAGAATTAAATTGACACAGTTCTTTGAATGTTTCTCCTTTCTTCAAACACAGTTATTTCAAACGTACACTTAATATCAAAGTTCTTATCAATTACCACTCAACAGTAACTTCTAACATACAGCTCTCTACTGCATTAAACCAACTACTACACTGTATTGTTCAAATTCACTGTCATCAGCAGTTTCTAAGTTTGGCGCGCTAACTGCACGTGTAGAGAATCTATCGTCAGCCAAAGTTTAGGCTACTTTAGGCCAAGCGCCCACGAGCCGACAGCGCAACTAAGGCCTAAGACTAAAACGCTTAACAATCGATACACATTATATATATATATATATATCAACCTAAGGAACACCTGTGCTCATTATATATGCAAAACATTAGTTCACAAGTTTTATATTTTGATTCTATCTTTATTATATTTTGAACTGGCTGTAATCAGTTGCTGTGTGTCGGCTGTCTTTTGTGTGCCAATAAACGAATATAATAATAATGTTTTGCAGCACACGTCAGTTAGATGTCGTTTGGCGGCAAAACACACCGTTGGCGCCAACAGAGTTCATTGACTCCCGCGAGCGTCAATTGACCGAAGCAGAGGCTGCTGCGAAAGTTCATCTTGTTAACTAGAAACTGTCCATCAACAGACTGCGTGGCCATTGGTCATTGACCCAGCTGAAGACCACAACTAACAACAATCAAGGACGAGTCCTTCTCTGTTGCTTCCGCTGAATTAGGCTCTAATGATAATTATCCATTCCATTTGCAAATTTACGCAATCGCTCAGTATTGAGTATACTACATTCACAAGAATTAGAAAAGTGTTCTTTAGAAGCGTGGGAATTCGAAATAATATATGCCTCATCAAGTCAAAGGTTTCTAATTATATATATATATGTATATATATATATAGTTAAATGCTATATATATGTGTATATGTGCATAAAATTTATATAGGCTATATATATATATTGCATGATGCGCAGTAGGGAGTCGTATTAACCAAAGGACAGAATCACTGGCCTTCATTTGCCTGCGCTCTGTTAACTTAATAATATACGAAACAATAACTGGAAGATGTAATGAATTCATCTCATTAGGCACTTCCTCTGCTCGGGCCTATTAATAGGCCTTGGACCTGTTGGATATCTCACAGTTCGTTTGCAGAAGGGTCGCTGCATAGGTACAGAGAAGATAGGTGGGCGGTTTCTATCGGGTTGCGCTCTGCACAGAAGCTGTATTTTGACGACTGTCCAAGAATTCCTTACTTGGTAGCTTTTCAGTCTCGATAGTAAATGAGTTACTGTTCCGTTCAAGCAGACAAATTTTGTCTCACTTCAAGAGATTCGTCTGTTTGACCCAGCGAAGGAACATTTTCTTCGGTTCAATCAACATTTCAACCAATTCATACAGATCCAAGCGAGGAGCTCTCGGGATTCCACTCACAGAAGAAATCTTCCGATCATGATAGCTGTTTAACAGGACGTCGTAAACTAACCTGGAAACTCTTTCCACGAGCGAGACTTAGAACTGAGTTGGAAAACAGAGACTGCCTTCTCGTGAAGCCGAAATGGGGCTTGGAAGGATGCCGTGGTACAAGCAGCTGTGGGCGATTAAGATGTCGTTTGTTCTCGTCTTAACGCCAATCGTATTCATCCCGATTCCCATTCTCTTTCCGTCCCCGGTAAGTTGATTTCAAACTTCTAACCATACGACTTAATTGTAGTTTACATATAATACCTACATAGCCTATATGTTAGGCCTATATGTTACATATAATATTAACTCCTTTTTAGTTGGCATTATAAAGAAACGTCTGTTTACATGTGATTAGTATATTCTGTGCACTGCTTACGATTTCCTACAAGCCACGGTGTTAAATCTTGTTCTACTTGTCCTATCTGTCTTACTTACATGGGGACGATTCGATAAGCTCTTTGAGCTTCTTCTCCCCATGAATTAGACCTTTACCTATTCTGTTTCTATGATCACACACTCTTACATTATTGTTCTGCACAGATTCTTATTCGTTAATTAGGCTATAGTAGGTCCTAACTGAATTATCTTTTGTAAACATGATTGTGAACATGATTAACACTGTATCGACTCCAATATATTTGATTTAATTGCATATTCGATATTGCAACCAACGTTAATGTATAATATTATAGGCAAATAGGACTATTTAATGGTCTGTGATTCGGCTTTCATTCATTCATTTAAGAGATTTATACAGCGCCCCTTCAAGATCATCTACTCATGAGCGCTCCCGACCCGAAGAGAACAGTTTCATGCACATCGATTTCTTGTAGCCTAATCATTAATTTAATCAACCTGCAATTAATACGCATACGGCTACAATGTATTTAAAATTTTCTTGTGATTCTAGTATCGTTAATGAATCGCCTTCTTGACAATATCTTAAGCTGTGATATCATTAGAAGGAGCATCATTTAATTTCATTGCCTACGTATTTATAGACTGTGCTTTGATTGTATAAACGTAAATTTATCTGAAATTGTAAATAAGTTGATTAAGTGGATTGCGCTGTGTATTTATACATAGGCCGGCAGATGCGCCTACGCCATATTGATAATGGCGTTCTATTGGATGACGGAAGTGATTCCGATGGCTGTGACGGCTCTACTTCCGGTCGTCATCATGCCTTGGCTGGGAATCATGAGCACGAAAGACATCAGTCAGAATTATCTCAAAGTAGGTGCATCGCTCGTCTATCTATCTATTTCATCTAATCTGTCTGTCTGTCTGTCTGTCTGTCTGTCTGTCTGTCTATCCATTCATCCACCCATCCGTTTGTCCGTCTGTCCGTCCGTACATCCGTCCACCCATCTATCCACTGAGTTAGTTGGAAAGTTTTCTTTACATACGCTTGAATTTATTACTTTACCTCAATAATTTTGATGTTATTATCATGCGGTTCCTGTGTATTCTGAGATGCTCATACTATAAATTTTCATGCTGTTCACGCAAAGGCAATTGCTAAGAATAAGACTTAGGCCCTATATCTATTTTATTTTGTGCAAAAACGATTTATGTGATAGGACTTCTGTTTTAGTCTGCTCCGTTTGATATATTCTGTTAGATAACCAGTTTCATTGGTAAGTTCTTCCAATGCTCTCTGTGCTTTAATTGTGATTGTAGGATGCCAATATGTTGTTCCTTGGCGGACTTGTCGTCGCTGTAGCCGTTGAGAAATGGAACCTTCACAAGAGAATCGCTCTTCGGGTCCTGATGCTGGTCGGATCCAAACCTCGATGGTAGGAAACAATTACAACAATCTAAAGTCTAAAGCAACGCAGTAGCTATTGCAATTCAATGCAGTTCAATAGAGCACTATACACGATATGGACAATAAACAATAATAAATAATAATACCAACTAAACATTAAATAGAAAAAATATTATAATCTCTCTCCAACAATCAACTTCACGACAATTGAGTAACATCACGGATATAATTATATAAAAACTAGCATTTTTTACCCGGCGTTCGCCCGGGTTTTCCCCAGGCGTAATTTTTAACGCTGCAAATAAAGGCTACTTACTTACTATATTTGCTGATGGGCTTCAAATATTTAAAAATGTCCATATATCTGAATGGAAACGATATTTAGAGGTGAACATAGTTGCTTTGCCCGTGTACTGCACGGGTTATCTCTACCTTATAATTATAGGCAATATTATTTGTTCCCCGTACTACACGGGTTATCTCTACCTGAAATAGGCGTATTATTTGTTCCCCGTACTACACGGGTTATTTCTAAATTATAATACGCTTTTTATTTTCCGTTAGCCAGCGTGACGTAAGATTGCATATTTAGCCGCGTGACGTAATTTAAGATTGCATATTTAGTGACGTGGACAAAATAATGGGCATGCTATAGCCAGTATTATAAGATAGCCTCGCCGAAACAGTTGTAAATTTAAAATGTCCATATATCGGCGTTTAAATAAAATTGCTAGCTGAAAATAGTCGCGTTGAATTAGACGTTGCGTAATAATGTTTTGTATTTTTTCAAATCGCTAAACCGTTCCGTTTCGGAGCCTTTAGCCGGACACCCAAACATACATACACAGTGGCGTAACGAGGGGGCAGGGCGGCCGCCCCCGGGCGCAGGACAGGGGGGGCGCAAAATTAGGTCTGAAAATGTGTTTTTTGTTAAAGAAATCAGGTAAAAATAGAAAAATAGTAAAAATAAATAAATTGTTTGTACGTGAGTGTGGGGGCGCACAGGCAGGGGGCGCAAAATGATATTTGACAAGTTTCTTCTTGAAAACAGGGAAAAACCAAAAAAAAAAAAAAAAAAAAAGGTCATCAGAAATTTTGGCGGAAGTGAGAAAAAAAAATTTTCAGGAAATTCTTGCCCCGGGCGCACGAACCCCTAGTTACGCCACTGTACATACATACATACATACATACGGAAGGACATCGTAAACAGACTAAGAATTATAATATAAGATATATATTCGTGATATTATAGATATATCCGTGATTTTATATATATATATATATATATATGTATATATATCCGTGATTATTATTATACTATTACTATTACTAATCTATTATTATTATTATTATTATTATTATTATTATTATTATTATTATTATTATTATTATTATTATTATTATTATTATTATATCCGTGATATTATTCAATTGTCATGAAGTTGAATGCTGGACAGAGATTATATTGTTTTGCTGTTGCAATAGGCCTACTATATTATATTGTTTCAGAGGTATATTTGTCTTTGCATTTTCACTAACACACTTAGGCCCTACTTTTACATTTTCGCTCACACTACCATTTGCGCTCAGCATGCGCCTATACATTTACCGTTGCATTGTATTCGATAGGTTGATGTTTGGGTTCATGGCAACGACTGCGTTCCTATCGATGTGGATCAGCAACACAGCAACAACGGCCATGATGGTTCCCATTTCACACGCGGTCCTCACGGAACTCGGGAACCATCGACGCAAAACGAAGAAAGCCGCCAAGCTCAAGAATGCCTATGACAACCACGCATGCGCAGGTATTTACCCTCGCCCCTCCAGGGAAACCCTCCAGGGAAACCCTCCGTCGGGTTTATAGGCCTACGTGTGCGACGAATATACCTAAGTATAGCTGCAATCACTTTAAAAGCTCCGCCTCTATAGGTCAAGTTCAAAGGTCAGGCTATAGGTTACCCTGATAATGATCATGAGTGTGTCGACCATCCCTGGTCTTGTCGCCATAGTCATCACCACCAATATCATTATCATCATCATCAACTTTATCGTCATCATCGTTATCGTCAACAATATTACCTTCGTCGTTGACGTTATCGTCGTCATTTCTATCGTCATCAGTCTCTTCATCGTTGTCATCGTGATCAACATCATCATCATCATCATCATCATCATCATCATCATCATCATCATCATCATCATCATCATCATCATCATCATCATCATCACCACCATCATCATCATCATCATCATCATCATCATCATCGCAACCGTCACCTGTATACTTGTGTGTGGCTTGTGTAGGCCCCTATGTCTGTATGTGTGTCTGTTTTTCCATAGAAGCGATCAACATGGATTCTGTGAATGAAAAGGACAACGGTCACTACGCCCAGCCGCAGACGTTGACCACCTACTTCACAGGAGATGAGGTCAAGACAACCGCCGACCAAGAGACCCTTGAGGACACCCCAGACACTCCGCATCATCCGCCCCAACCCTACCAAAACGCCCACGACAGCTCCCCCGACTCCCATCAACACGAACATCACTCCAAACCAACAGACAACAACGTTGTCGCCACGTAAATAATATAGTCGACCCTTCTATGCTCGCACTACCAGCTTCAAATGATGGCTATTGCCATCAATCTAATAATAGCCTTAACGTTTAAAGCGACTCCATAACGCTGGCGCATCCTCGCCAGTAATATGAGAACAACGTAATTGTAATTGTAACCGAGCATTTATATAGCGCCGCTCAGAAATCAGCAGCGCTCTCGACCTGGTTCAGGGCCTGCGTCAGCGAACAAGAAAGTCTTAAGGCGTCTCCGGAACTGGGAAGGTGAGAGGGCTAGTAACTGAAGGCTAAGAGACTGGGGAAGAGAGTTCCAAGCTGATGGGCCAACACGGCCAAAGCACCTAGAGTGGGCCGTAGCAGAATGTCATTTATGTGCACTTGATAGTAATAGAGAGTTGGCACTTAATTACGTTTTGTAGTATGCAACAAAACTTCAGAAGCAGACTTAAGTTAAGTGCACATTTACTGCGGTGCTGTTGATTTTTGTGCTGAGTTTAGATGCTTGGTCCGTGAACCATTTAGTACAGAGAACGGCGTGCAACAGAGTTTCAGCAATGGATTTCAATGCACATCTGCACTTATGCTACTGCATATAGTTCATACAGGAAACGGTAGAGAGAGGAGTCCAGAACTACAGTAGATAGCCTACACTGTCCCTTAAAATTGGGACACATTTTGGCGATTTCTTTCGTGGCCCATTGCTAACAGGGAGCAATAGATGATGTTCTATGGAAGCAGTGGCGTAGGCTATTTAGGGGAGTTTACGGGTTCAAAGCTCCAAATAAATTGCCGAATTTTTTATATGCTTTTATATGCGAAATAGGTCTATAAAAACTTTTTACTTTTGCGACCATGTCCAATGGTAACCCGCGAAATTGTTTCCTGGCTACTTTACTGTTTAGAAAGAATATTTTCTAGCTAGCATAGCCTATGCTGTGCGCAGGATGAAAAATAAAATGTAGGCTATGTGTACTCGTTTTTATATAGCTAATTTTTCAATGAATTGGTTGAGTCAGGTTCAATGTCACCGATGCCTGTTTGAATAGTCGCCAAGCGAGTTATAACAAGTTTTACTATGATAATGAGAATTTCAGTAATATTAATGACGACAATTACGATGTTGATAACGAAACAGCGAGTTCCGTTGTTCTTGTGATGAGCAGGAAAGTTGCAGAGGCAGTAGAGGACGAGATGGATGACGATGACAGGTGGTTTGATACGGTTGGTAAGGGGATGCGGCTGAGCATCGCTTATGCGGCCAACATTGGAGGAACAGCAACTCTAACGGGCACTGGACCAAATCTCGTTCTCAAGGGACAGCTCGATTTGTAAGCCGTAAAATCAGTTCTCAACGATCGCAATATAATATAATTAAATATTATTAAATATAATTAAATATAGTATAATTATAATATAATATTATGTAACATGGATAATGGATATAACATGAAATAGCATGAAATAATATAATATAATATAATATAATATAATATAATATAATATAATATAATATAATATAATATAATATAATATAATATAATATAATATAATTAATATAATATAATATAATTAATATAATATAATATAATATAATATAATATAATATAATATAATATAATATAATATAATTAATATAATATAATATAATATAATATAAATATTTTATATTATGAAGTAAATGAGAAAAATGCCGAAAACCGATTGGCCTACTGATTGAAACACTGGCTCTACTTAAAGCATATTCCCTAGCAGTTAATTATGTGAACTAGGCCTACGTAGGATTACTAAGAAGACACTGAACAAATTAATTAATTAATTAATGAGATCTAGCAGTATAGCCGGGCATTCGTATTTAAGCTGTGGTTGTTTCGTCTCAGAATCTATGGACCAGACACCGGAATCAACTTCAGTTCGTGGTTCGTCTTCGCTTTTCCCAACATGCTCATCTCGTTACTGCTCGCCTGGCTCTGGCTCATGCTCATCTATCTAGGACCAAAGTAAGTCGTCGTATACATTCTACAACTACATCATTGTCTGTTTATGATCACATTTAGCCAACAGTAGCGTCGTTTCGCGGGTTTCTTTCTAGGTTTCCTGAAACGCTTCGCCTCTAAGCCACATTACACTGAATAAGAAGAATAGGAAGAGTAGTTCCCCCGAGGGGCAGCCACGGATATGATATGTTAGCGACTTCCTTCTCTTCTTTGTCTTTGGATATGGGATACGATATCCGATTTGGTTAGAGCGCTCACCTTTATAACACAGAGAGTAGCCTACGGGTCCGAGTTTCCTCTGACACAGTAAGTCAGTAACCGTGTAGACTTTGAGCAAGTCCTTCACTCACAGTTGACCAAGCATCTACTGATGCTTGGTCATGAGATAGTATGGCTTAATAAATGCGTAGTAATACTAAGAAGGCGCCGCCTGGTCTACTCACTGACAGAGTATGGCAAGCGCAGTTTGATAAGGGCCTAAGTAGAGATGAAATCTCACAGATTTCAGCCTTGGCGGGATTTTACCCGCATATCTTATGGACAGTGTGTTGTTCATACTTTAATGAAGTGTGTAACAAATAGTAGGCCTAATATAACACAAAATAAGCCAACTGCAATAGTTGTGTAAGAAATCCAACAATACCTTGGCAAGTAGCCTCCTTCTAAGTTCTAAACATAGGCCTACAGAAAGCATAATGTAGGCCTATAATTCATCGAAGAGAGCGCAAGTTGAAACTGAGATTTTGTATTGTATTGTATTGTATTTGAACACTTGTTATAGAGCCCTGTACTGAAAACGATGTTTCTTCTATCGTTTCAGTTTATGGTGGTAGCGGTACTACGTGTACTATGTGGCTGAGCGTAGGCTATATCTCTTCGGTAGCGCGTCGGTCTTTAACTAATTCGATGAGACTGATTAACAGAATAAGAGCACGATGGTTTTCGTTTTCTGGTTATTATTCATCACCTCATATATCAAAAACTGCATACTTGAAACAACTTATAAGAAAGAGCGGCATCGTCCGTTATGTATAAAACTGCTTGTTTTTAAACAACTTATAAGAAAGCGGCATCGTCCGTTACTCTCTCTTTCCGATCCGCCGAGCCCGTCTTCTCTCTCCGGCTCCCCTGCTGCGAATCCTCTCTTCCGCTTTCCCCTCTCTTCTCTATCGCCCCCGCCTGTCAATCAACTCTTTCGCCCCCCAACCGCGCTCTCCGGTTCGTTCCCTCTTTCCTTGCTCCCCTTTCTGCCTTCTCTCCCCTTCACCCTTTGACAGGCGTGGCCTATGCTTCCACTCCCTTGGGTCTGTCGGCTGTCAGCTGTCAATCATCTTTCCGTACTAATACAATGCAATCTTATAATAAAATGTAAACTAACATATATATATATACTAATATTGATTGTTCTTTCTCTACATGTCCCCACTCTTTAAGCTGCTGGTATACAGGTCGTGCATCAGAAAGCATAGATGGCTTTTAGGTGCGTTCATCCTAACAGTTCATTATTACACTAAGTCTATTACATGAGCACAGGCGACGGAGCATAGCGAGTTGTGTAATGTCTTTTATTTAGTTATTTCTCGCCATCGTTGCTGCTGCGTCACCAGGCTGGATAACACTTCGAACTATGTAAATCAGTTATCTAAAACATAAAAAAAAAACACAAAACAAGTACCCCTGGTCGTTGCTGTATGATCAGCGTCTACTCTTTCATCGGTGAACCCGACGACAAACCAAGTAACTCGAATCTATTTAAACACTCGTGAACAATGTGAAAATATATGCTAAGTAAAGAAAACACTATTTAGACCATACATAATGACCACCTTAATCCTAATTGGTCATATAGGCTCGAGATAATCCATCAGCCATGGTGTTCAATTTCCCAGGGGTGAAATGAATTTGCAGGTTGTATCGTTGGATCGCCAACGCCCATCTAGTGAGTCTCGGATTGTGGTTTGCCATAGTCTGTAGCCACTTTAAGCAATTGTGATCTGTGTATACGTGCACTTTTGTCCCGTAAGTATATTGTTGAAAATGGTTCAAAGACCAGACCACAGCTAGTAATTCTCGTTCGACGGTGCTCATTCGCGTCTCGCGCTCTATTAGTTTCCTGCTGGCATATCCTATTGGTCTTTCTGTTCCGTCATCGTCTAATTGGGCTAACAGCGAACCAATCCCTGTCGCGGATGCGTCCGAACGTAAAATAAATGGTTTCCTTATGTCTGGGGGTATTAACATTCTGTCAGAGGTCAAGTCCGTCCGTAAAGCTTTAAATGATCTGTCAGCTGCGTCCGTCCATTTGATTTTGTCAGGTTTATCTTTCCGGGTCAGCTCGGTCAAGGGCGCTGCTTTTGTGCCAAAGTCAGGAATGAACCGATTGTAAAAATTTCCCAGACCTAAAAATGCCCTAACTTGTCGTTTTGTCTTTGGGACTTGGTAATTTGCAATCGCACTTATTTTTTCGGGGTCAGGTTTGACATACCCATCCTCAATCACGTGCCCCAAGATTTTTATGGATTTTCTCGCAAATTGACACTTTTTTAGTTTTACTGTGAGGTTCGCCTTTCGCAGTCTTTCTAAGATGTCTCGTATATGTGCCAGATGTTGCTCCCATGATGGCGAGAAGATTATAAAATCGTCCACGTGGGCTGCTGCGTAATCTTCTGCTCCAAGTAGGATTTTATCTGCAAGGCGCTGGAAGCATTTCGAGGAATTCTTTGCTCCGTTTGGTAACACCGTGTATTGAAAGAGTCCAAATGGGGTTTTGAAACCTGTATATTGACGGCTTTTTTCGTCGAGTTCCACTTGGAAGAATGCTTGCTGTAAGTCTAGGCCTGTAATGAATTTCGCTCCTGCCGCTTTATCCAAAATGGATCTCATGTCGCTGGCTGGGTACTCGTCTGCGACTGTGATCGCATTTACTTGCCTCAGGTCTGCACAAATGCGTATCGTGTTATCCTTTTTTCGGACACACACGATGGGGGAGGCATACGGTCCATCTGAGGGCTCTATGATCTTGTCCTTTATCATGTCTTTTATCTGGTTGTGTACTTGCTCTCGTAGGCTTTCTGGGATTCTGTAGCATCTCGGTGCTATGGGCTTGTCCGTGGTTAGTCGTATTGAGTGTTTAATTAGGGTTGTTCTGCCTAATTTGTTTTCAAACCTATCCTTAAACTCGTTCAACATGCTTTTCAGCTGATCCTGTTGTGTTTCTGATAGTCCTGCATTCTTCAAATTTAACTCGTCATCATCGCAGTCTTCGTCATCTATGGGTCCTAGTGATTCAAAATTCTCCTCACAAGGCTCCGCTGTGAGTATGATGTTGACCTTTGGGATGTGGGCGTCCGACTCTCTTGCATGCCATAGCTTTAATAAGTTGATATGGTATGTCTTGGGTCCTTTTTCCGTCAGAATCTCGTAATTTACTGCTGACAGCTTTTTGTTTACCATAAATGGGCCATCCCATTTTGCTAGTAGCTTATTTTCTGTGGAGTGCCTCAGGAGTAACACTTCCTGTCCCGGCTGAAGAATTCTATCCGTGGACTTCCTGTCGTAGTATGCCTTCGCAGTTTTACGTGCTTCCTTTGCGTGTTCTGTGGCCAGCCCTACACATTTCTTTAAGTGCTCCTGGGTTGTTGTAAGATATTCCACTACATTTCTTTTCATGTTCTCCGTGTTTAACTTTCCTGTCCAGCCATCTTGTAGCACTTGCAGTGGTCCACGTACGTCGTGCGAGTATAACAATTCAAACGGTGAGAATCCCGTGACTGTGGAGGGGATCTGCCTGCAACTAAAAGCTAAAAGTGGCAGCATGGAATCCCAACACCGTGGTTCATTTCCAACAAGTTTTCTCAACATTTCTCTGACCACCCTTATCATTCGTTCAGCACTACCTGCTGTTTGGTGATGTTCCACTGTTGAAAACACCGGTGCTATCCCTAACATGTTTTCCAGATTTCTGATTAGCTGGTTTTTGAAATGGGTGCCGTTGTCCGATTGTATTATTTTTGGAATGCCTGTCCTAGCAAAGACTTCCATTAGTGCTTTTGCTACGTTTT
The DNA here is from genome assembly GCA_020284085.1 of Aporrectodea caliginosa. Taxonomy (NCBI): domain Eukaryota; kingdom Metazoa; phylum Annelida; class Clitellata; order Crassiclitellata; family Lumbricidae; genus Aporrectodea; species Aporrectodea caliginosa. Next base: position 13,120 of record JACEVL010001529.1, read on the forward strand.
TCGCTGTCACTCTAGACATGGGTATAAATTCTGGCCAGTGCGTTGCCTGTTCCACAATGATTAGGACAAAGCTTTTACCCGAGGATGACTTAGGAGATATTGGGCCTAAGACATCCATCACGATTTTGTTCCATGGTTCGTCTATGACTGGCACTTCTACAAGTGGCACTCTTTCGGCCGTCTTAACTATTGCCGTTTTTTGGCATTCTGGACACGTTCTGACGTAGGCCTGTATGTCTGACGTCATCGATGGCCAGCAAAATGCCTTTGCGATGCGTGCTGTTGTTGCTTTTATTCCTCTGTGGCCCGCCCATGGTGAATCATGTGCCAATTTTAGTACCTTCTGTCTGTAACTTATGGGTAGGAGCAATTTATCTCGGGTTTCCGTTCCCTCTTCGGTCTCTTTTCCATTACTCTGTTTATACAATAGACCTCCGTCTATCTTGTACCTGCCGTTTCCCTCCTTCGCTGCCGTCCATAAATCACTTAAAGTCTGGTCAGTTATCTGTGCCTGTTTGAACGATTCCGTCTCGTCATTTATCAATATGTCGCCGTTTTCAACCATCTGGTTTTCATCGTCTGCTTCTGTAGGCGCCGCCTGGTGGTCGTCGCTATCGCTAAACTCGTCGGCTGCGTCTGTCGGCTTCGTCTGATGTCCGCCATTTTCACACCATGTATGATCGCCCTCCTGATCTCTCCCGCAGACCCCATCAATCATTTGATTTTCTTCGCTATCAGCCTCTTCCGCTGAAACGTGTTGGGTTTCATTATTATTAGCAGATGTGGCATCCGCGGCTGCTCTCTGTACCTCTGTGCGTCTGTGGTCTTGTTTATGACTTCCCTGCCTCCGTGCGTCTTCGGAAGTCTGCCGAGCCTGGTCATTTACGTCGTCCAGTCCCTTCCGGTGATTTATTTCAATTACTGCGGGTGTCGCGTCAACGATTGGGGCTTCTCGTGTTACCCCATGGTCGTCATCTTGTTTTACGACCTGTGCCTTTGAACCTCTTTCCCTTGGGCGTAGTTCAGCTAATTCGTCTGCGGTCGGACTCGTTTCTACCCCCCCGCGTCTCGGTATCGGTCTAGACCCGTCTTCGTCCCTCCCGCGTCGTGGACCGCTATCGTTATAATCATGCTGTCTCGTTGCAATTAGTGATTGTGCATGCTGGGGTTTTTCATCATCGTCCATAGCACATTTATTTGGCGCCACGGGGTCCTTCAGATCGCCATTTTCCACGAACACGTCGTGTCCAATTAACATCTTAACGCCTAACCCTGGTATTATTCCTGCCTTTACAGTTATCTCGCGGTCTGTGCCGAAATTTGGTGAAGAGATTTGAACTAGACATGTTGCAAAGCATTTTACTGTGCCAAATGCGCATTGAACGGTTATTGGGTCCCCATTCATGGCCGATGAATTACCTCTAGCTAATTCAGCGTCTATCAGTGTACACTGTGATCCGCTGTCCCTCAAGGCGTTAATAAGTGCCCCATTGACGTACACTGGTATTGTGAATTGTCTTTGGTACTCAATAACCCTTTCCAACTTAGTCTTAGGTTTCACAAATCTAACATGTGCATGACCGTAAGAGTTTATTTTGCTTGCATTGCCTCTATAGGTGTGTCCAGTGCCCTGTGGGTGACTACCCTGCCATGAGTGCATTGGTCTTGCACCCTGCTCTCTTTCAAGAGGCTTATATCCCTGGGCCTCTCTATTGAAGGGTGGTTTTCCTCCCCACTGGCTTTCTCTCGTTTCAGCACCCTGCGACTTAAATTTTTGCACAGGTCTGTGGTCTCGTTTAGCTTGCATTCTCCCTTCTATAGCACATTCAAACTGCAAGTCTGCGTAGTTAGCCAGCTCCACTGAGGTCTTGGGTTTACGTGCCTCAACGAAATACCTTGTTTCAGGTGCTAAAGACTCACGTAATCTCTCGAGAATAATATCGTCCTTTAGGCTTATGAAATCATTCACTCCCTTGCATTCCAAGTAGTAATCAAAAGTGTCTTTCAAGTTCTCTAGTAACTGTGCATATGTCTGCCTTCCAGATCTATGCATCGTTTTAAACCGTTCTAAATAATGTTTCGCATTCATACGACAAGCATGCATCAGGGCTGTTTTTGTCTGTCTGTAATCTGTACAGGTTTCCATTGGCAACCTGTTAAAATGCAAACGCATTTGTGAGTTTAGTAGGGATGGCAGAATTCTGGCCCATTTGCTTTCGTCAATGCCTTGAAGGCAAGCGACCTTTTCGAAAGAAAGGAAGAATGCTGCTGGATCCTCTCCCTCGGTCATGTTAGGCAGTTTAGTGTAAGTAGAAGGGGTAGATAAGTCAGTCGCAGCAACAGAAGCACTAGACTGTAACAGGCCTAATTGTGCCCTTTGCTGATTCAACGCCATCTCCGTCTCCATCCTTTCTCTCTCTGCCTGGATCTTTTCCTTTTCTGCTCTGATCAGTTCGAGCTTCATCTGGTCTCCCCCTACTTCCTCCTCTGTCTCAGCTTCCTCCTCTTCTTCTTCGGGTCCATTTTTTTCGTATTCTTCTAACGTGGCAATCATCGCCTTCCGAGTTAGCCCATGGTGATTTATATTTCTTTTCTCGCATTCTTCCTCCAACAGTCCTTTCTTCATCTTTCCAAACATTATGAAGTGTACGCTGTGTGCACTGAAATCACCTGCACTTATAAGCAGCCAACAGGGCTTACAATGAAACGATCACTCTGCCAACAGGGCAAACTGTAGTTATAAACTACTTCCACTTTATCTTTAAACAACAACTTTCCTTTACTCTACTTCATTTGCATCCGCACAGTTTACACGTTTTAAACAGCTTCCCACTCTACGTTCGTCAAACACAATTAAAAACGCTCACGATAACAGTCTCAGCCAACCTAACACAGCATTACATGGCTTCATTCACACAACTGGTGTTATAAGGCTCACCCGGTTTATTCTTCAGCTTTCTCTGGACGTGTGGCCCCGAAGGTTGCTCGCGTCCTCTGAGAATTCCGGAAGCTCGGCGCCGTATTCGCTGATCCTTCGTCGTTCGTCGTCCTTCTTCTCCAGGGATGGTCGCCAACGTGGTCCTGCTGACGTCTTCCCGTCCTTCCGTTCCTCCTCGATCCGTTCCTCCTCGATTTTTTTTAGATACGTGTCGCCCAACAGGTTGCGTCGTTTCTGTTGAGATGCGTGTGTAGGAGAAAGTCTCTGTTCTTTTGTTTAGTAGAGAGAAACAGCGTCGTACTTCTGTCTCGTCTCAAACTAAAATCCAGTCCCTTCCTCCTCGGTGAATTGTTTCGTCTTCTCCGCAGAATCGCCGTTCTTCCTCCTCGGTTAATTGTTTCGTCTCCTTCAGCCGAATCGTCTTCAAAGTCTCTGTTCGATATTGTTTATTGTTCGTAGAGACAGGCAGCGTCGTACTTCTGCCCGATCTCTGAACAAATCCCTGCTGTCACAATGTACTGAAAAAGATGTTTCTTCTATCGTTTCAGTTTATGGTGGTAGCGGTACTACGTGTACTATGTGGCTGAGCGTAGGCTATATCTCTTCGGTAGCGCGTCGGTCTTTAACTAATTCGATGAGACTGATTAACAGAATAAGAGCACGATGGTTTTCGTTTTCTGGTTATTATTCATCACCTCATATATCAAAAACTGCATACTTGAAACAACTTATAAGAAAGAGCGGCATCGTCCGTTATGTATAAAACTGCTTGTTTTTAAGCAACTTATAAGAAAGCGGCATCGTCCGTTACTCTCTCTTTCCGATCCGCCGAGCCCGTCGTTTCTCTCCGGCTCCCCTGCTGCGAATCCCCTCTCTTCCGCTTTCCCCTCTCTTCTCTATCGCCCCCGCCTGTCAATCAACTCTTTCGCCCCCCAACCGCGCTCTCCGGTTCGTTCCCTCTTTCCTTGCTCCCCTTTCTGCCTTCTCTCCCCTTCACCCTTTGACAGGCGTGGCCTATGCTTCCACTCCCTTGGGTCTGTCGGCTGTCAGCTGTCAATCATCTTTCCGTACTAATACAATGCAATCTTATAATAAAATGTTTTAACATATATATATATACTAATATTGATTGTTCTTTCTCTACAAGCCCCTACCAGATTTCCTATTCAGAAGCGCTCCCGACTACTGCGCGGACGCTGAATCGGAGTTTCACGCTATTTAGCAAATAGCAAATAGCAAATCCAGTATTACAATAAAATACAACGTGAATCCGATAATATCCCTTTACAATAGCTCAGAGGTGCATTTCGATAAAAAAAATAACAGAGAACGTTATGAACCATAAGTAGTGACGACTTGATCTATTGACCTACCGTAGCTGGACATACCCAACGTCTACGTCACTATCGTCATGCTTCGCTAAAGTCTGAAACTTCTGAGTCATCTGACGATCTCTGTCTTATTCATACATTGGATTTTAAGAAACCGTTTCCGTATCTATTACTAGTTTAATGTGAAACTGTGATGCACACAGAGAGATCTACAATTTCTGTCGTCGAAGAGGGAAAGGTGAAGAGGAAGAGGATTCAGCCACTGACGTCATCAACAGAGAATACGAGAAACTCGGAAAAATGAGGTGCTTACTTACTTACTTACTGCATAGGCTGCCTTATATGCCCTTGTGGGGTAATGCGTATCTGTTGGAATGTACCGATTAAACCCCGGACAGATAATATGGCATAGGCGTCATTTTCGGGGGTACGAGGGGTACCCGGCCGTATACCCCCACCTTTTGGACTGGGGGGAACCATATACCACCACTTTTCACACCCAAGAGAAACAATAATGCCTAGGCTTTATTGTTATTTCCTCGGAGGAAGACCTGCATTTGAGCACTCTAGAGTCTAGACTCAAAACCGTTACACAACATCATCATCGTTATCACCATCGTCTTCTTCATTGTTGTTGTTGTTGTTGTTCTTCTTCTTCTTCTTCTAATCATCATCATCATCATCATCATCATCATCATCATCATCATCATCATCATCATCATCATTATTATTATTATTATTATTATTAGACATGGTGCATAAGCGGTGCAGTTATAATCATTTAACAGTGGCGAAGGGTAAAGACGCGAAACTTGCTAGGCTACCCCTAGGATACTTTCTACACCATATTAACGTCTCTGTAGCCTAATATACTGTTACATCTCGTTTCAAATGCCGCAAAGACCTGTGTGTCAATTCGAATACTCAGTCTGCTGAATGGATGGAATATGACCTGAACTATATTCAGTATTGACCTGACCTATATTTAGTTTGTTATACTGAAACACTGATTAAGGTTTTCCTTCACTCACATTTTGTTTTTTCTTAGTTTCGCCGAAGCAGCCGTTCTAACTCACTTCATCGTCCTGGCTCTGCTGTGGCTGACCAGAGACCCAGAGATCATTCCAGGCTGGGGAACATTCCTCACTCCAAGAAAGTAAGATCTCCACTTATCCGTATGTAAGCATATCGTTAGGCATCTCTTGCATCTACGCCGAGTATAGGCTCAACTTTTATGCCCTTTTCCGACAAGCATACCCTTGTATTTCACCCGTTTCTTTGAGAGGATGGGCCCTATTTGTGGCCGGAGGGCCGAGGGGTTAGAGCGTTGGCCTCGTAACGCGGAGTGTGCGGGTTAGAGACTCACCGGTGACGGTCAGTCTCTATGTAAGGGACCTCAACCCAGTCCTTCACTCATAGTTTTGCATTGCGCCTCGGATTCCGGTTTAATGATCTTGTGTGCAAAAGAAATGCAAAATAATAATTATATGTTATTGTTTTTAGAAATTTATATAGCACCGATTAGTAAGCTTAGCCAGAGGCAATCTGTTCGCTAACATATAAATACAGGTAGGCCTAATGTTAAGTATAATTAATTACATAAATTTTATCAGTAAGCAAAACAATTAAGAGAAACTGACCAGGAGAATAACCAACGATGGCTCACACACATAATAACGTGCGGTCCAACCAACAAATTCCTTACTGTTTGGATTAAGTCTGAAGTTGACAGATTGTTTGATTGCTTTATGTTAGTCCTATAGGCCTACGTATATAAGTAGCTAAGTAAGTATATTCTTTATTAACCATTATTGCTAATCGCACTATGGTGTACAGACATCTGATAAACACAGGTGACGCTGCATTTTGACGTCTTGTAAAGACCAAAGGCACTTCCCAGTGGAGAAAGCAGTGGCGCCATGTATAGGCCTATCTATGATATATATGTGTGTATAGTAGCAGAGTCCACTTTGTTAGGCCCGTTGTATATTATACATTATTATTTCATTGCAATGTGTCTTTGTTGCCTATGGCTTTCATCAAAGTCCAGGGTTCGAATTCCGGCGTGTTTGATTCATCTGGATGACTGTGCCGTCAGTGCGCTTAAGCCAGAAGATCGTTCCACCGTACAGTATGATTAGACTACTGAGGACATATAGGCCTACACAGCTAGCTTACCAATTAATAAATTAGTCCTCTTCATGTCATAAATGCAAACGAATAGAAATGACGGTGGGACATCAGAAAGAGTATTCAAAATACGGCTAGAGTTTTATTTCTTTTCATTATGATGCCCCTTTTCTCTTCTCTTGCAGTTACGTGACGGACGCTTGTGTTGCTATAACGATATCTGTCCTGCTGTTCATGTGTCCCTCCAAATGGCCAAACTATCTTTGCTTTCGCCGAAAAACAGGTAAACTATATCCAACATCCACTTGAATTCTTCATCTTTAACTAACCTATAACATAATTATTATTTCTCTTAAACTTTTTTGATTCGACTGGTTTATGTGTGTTCTTCTGCGAATACCATGCAGTTCCGACTTCATGCAGGGTTTTTATAATGTGGCAGGCTTTCCAATGGGTATACAGACTAATGTTAATGCTCGAAAATTACTCCAGTGACTTAGCCTAACAGTGGTACGGTTTCTATAGTATACGACCTATAAAAAAATCATTTACACGTCACATCTTGCGAGATCTGGGATTTCATTGACTGGTTCCTCAGCGACTGATGCATATAATGACTAACAGAGAAGGGTAACTAATCGATTAGCTGCTAATCGATTAGACAAACAGCTAATTCTAATCGATTAGCTACAAGAATTTACTATTCAAATTCTAATTGATTAGCAAATTTCAGCAGCTTATTCTAATTCTAATCAATTAGCAATTTAACTAATCGTGCCTGTCTCTGATGACTACTATAAATGGGGCGCTATAGAAGTTCTGACGCTGACGTGTCGTATGTTGCTGATGGATGGATTGTTGTTGTTGTTCAGATGATGACGAGACTTCTCCTCCTGGTCCGGCTCCTCCCATTCTCGATTGGCCGACGATTCACAAACAGATTCCGTGGAATGTCATGCTGCTTCTCGGAGGTGGATTCGCCCTCGCCGACGCCTGCAAGGTACATACACAGACAAACATACACACAGACACAGAGACGGACCTACACGCAGAGACAGACAAACAGACATACAGACGGACCTACACGCAGAGACAGACAGACATGCGCACTTACACAGACGCGCGCAGATGACCGTATACTTTAACCTGTTATTAGTCTCGTCGTTGTAGATCGTCAGTTCGGGTGAGACCTGAGTTCTGATGAGAGCTGAGGCTCATCAATGCTGAGGAAAGTGATTTAATGTTGAAATGAAATCAATTTGCCGCAGATTCATGTTTAACGATTCCGGTATTCAGGCTAAGTAGTTTATAATAGGTCTAGCAGTAATAGAAGAGCCCAATTAGATATCTATCATCACGATGACATCATCAACAGTATAATTTGCCTTAAAACTGTTCTGCGACAGTACCAAGCTTGTTGTCAGGTTCTTTCTGATCTTCTTATTCTAAAAATTGTTATCCGTACATTTATATAGCGCCTGTTGAGGAAGTCGGCTTAAGGAGCCTCATGTTCTCTGTCTTGTAATTGACAGGTGTCTGGATTGTCGTCTATCATCGGTGAGCTGTTCATCAGCTTCAAGGCCTTTCCGAAATGGATCCTCGTTCTGATCCTGAGCACCCTGACGGCCACATTCACCGAAGTGACGAGCAATGTCGCCACGGCCACCATCTTCCTTCCCATTCTCGCCGAGCTGGTCAGTTTCGGCAGAGCTCGATTACTATCAGGACTAGGTCAACGATGAGGAAGAGGATGAAGGAAAAGGACAAGGATGAGGATAGGGACAAGGACAAAGATGGGGCAAGAATGAGGACAAAGATGAGGCAGAAGGATGAAGATAGAGAAAGTGATGAGGACAAAGATAATTACGAGGACAAGGATTAGGACAAATATGACGATGACGATGACAATTATGTGTATAAGAGGACAGAGTCAAGTTTGATGAAGAGGATGAGGAAGATGGTGGTAGTACTATATTAGTAGTGGTGATGGTGTGAGTGTTGATGGTGGTGGTGTTAATGACGGTATTGATAGTGGTGCACGAGGATAGTCGTGGTGGTGGATGGTGGCGATGGTAGTTGTGGCGGTGGTGGTGGTATTTGTGGCATTGGTGTTTATTGCGGTGATCGTGACGACCTCCATGCTGGTCTCTCCGACAACCGGACTCGGATCTCCATTGGACATCTCTAGACAACCTCTGTGACACGACGTAGCGCTCGTGAATAAGTTGGTGCCCCGCGCTGAACTTTCGAGTAGCGCTTTTGAAATTTGGAGTTTACGATTAAGATCTGTGGTATGATATAAACAGACTCAGGACCTTTGTCACCGAGAGTCAAATGTTTTCAATGCTTTGTGGATGAATGGATTGATGGTTGTCTTGATCTTCCACAGGCCAAGAGTCTTCAGATCAACCCGCTCTACCTGATGGTGCCCGTCACTATATCCGCTTCCTTCGCTTTTATGCTTCCCGTTGCCACTCCGCCAAACGCCATCGTCTTCGCCTATGGAAACATGAAAATTCTAGACATGGTAGGTCGTCGTCATGTTCATCTGTAGTTCCTAATAATGATGTGTTCGGGTGTCATCGCTAGTAATACCAGACTTTGGTATGACTCAAACAGCGTATAAGACCGGGAAAAAGCAACAGAATTTGAATAGATTTACTAACCTACAACGCACACAATTTAGACCTACTACTCACTCGGGTCATTTGCAGTCATCCAATCTTTGCCTGTTCTTCACAACCCAACCAGCCTGCTGCGCTCTTAAACTATTCGACACCACTGTTACGTACGTTCTACTTAAAATTTGCTAATCACTTGATAGCTTAAACGGCTTCATCTCTTTGAATCAATCTTTCCCAGAACTTTTCAAAGTCTCTAACCTATTACATCAGTTCAGTAATTCTGTTCCCTTGCATTGAACATACGGCCACGACTTTTAAAACAAACACAGTGCTTTTCTAAATTCTATTCTGACTCTGCCTTCTCTTTCTTAAGAATTTATCTTAAAATGGAGTCCTTTGCATCCATGATAGGTCAGCTTGGTGTATGCTGTTCCATTTACAACTTTTTCTACTGGTGCTATAACAGCTGAGCATGTACCACTCTACACCACGACTCTAGAACGAGCTGACCTTGAATACCGCAAATTTGCGGCTCCTCCATCACTACTGCCACTCAACCACCATCATCTGCCTCAAGCACCTTTATTCATCACTCCTCATGCTCCACTCAAAACTCAAGTCTCGACTCTTCAAGATTCCCTACTCTGACTCATCTGATCCTCCTCAGCCTTCCATTCTGCTCGACCTAAACGACACCCGCCTTAGCAGCTCCTCTGCTCCCTCTCTCTGGACTCCCTGGCAACCGGACTTGGACCTCCTTTGACTACCCTATGGACAACCCATCTGACTCGATGCAGCGCTCGTGAATAAGCTGGCGCTGCGCTTAGCTTTCAAATTGCGCTTTAGAAACTTGGAGCTTACGATTACGATTAGCCTATGATTACGATTACAGCGATTGACATTTTTTTAATTATATATAGTCTAATTGTATGTGTAACTGGATATATAATTATAATTACTAGAGTTCATGTAACACCGCTGTGGGTAGGTCTTACGGTTTCAGTGGATTGCATTACCAAATTTACATGCTTAAAGTTTGTGTTGATGGTTTTCGTTACAGATGAAAGCGGGCATTGTGATGAACACGCTTTGTCTTCTGGTTCTACAGCTGGCCATCAACACCTGGGGCTACTCTTACTTCAACCTCAACGAATTCCCCGCCTGGGCCGGAAACTTGACATTGGATGCTATAGCCAACTCATCCCTCCCCATTGATATGTAATAAAAAAAACCGTTGATTGCCCACTTATGTACAGCGAAATAATTATAGGCTACGCATAGTTTGTAGTTTTTGCGATCCACTTTCTTGGTCTATCTCGGTGGCTGAATCGGACACGCCTTGTACATAGTCTACGCTGGGTCTGAGATAGGATAGCGTGGTTTGTAATTTATAAACCACACAAACCCCCTATTATAAACATAGGGGGTTTGTGTGGTGTGGGTTGGAGACATCGGTGAGATCATAGGCCTAATTATTCGAGGGTCTCGACATTCATCGCGATCAATTTTCTTGAACATTGTAATTACTGTGATGCTTGAATGTTGATTCGATCAATCTTACTTGTGATTACTGCAGAGTGTTGACGGTGTGTGTCTTTTTCATAAGTGTAGGCTTATTTTTAGGCATCTCTGGCAGCTGCACCCTCTCGGTGTAACTCTGTGACATAATGATTCATCGTCTCTGGTGTAAATTAATTCTGTCGTGTTGGGTATAAATCTTGCATCAGATTACGCAGACGCCCTTGCCAGTAACCCGCATAATATAAAAAATATTATTATGTGCATGCCATCAAATGATCAAAGTCACAACGTTAGGAATAGAGCTTCTTCATCCAATGAAGGAGATGACTCTTCCAATGAAGAATGATGGTTTACTATAGGCCTAATCTACCATTTATTTCGCAATCAAGTTTGTTATGAACTGCTAATTTTGTTCGGAAAGCGCTAATTTAGATGATTTTTGTGAACAGAAATTCAGCTGTGTGGACGATTAGGACAATCTTTTGTGTTAAGTTTAACGCAATAAACTACGAAGCTTGTTTTGTGTGAGCACGAATAAAAAGCAATAACACGCTTATAAAGGCTGCTTGGTTTGGTGCATATTAAAATCCTCATGGCTTTATCTAAGATGTTACAGAAGTGATTAATTGTGCTATGAATGTTAAATGGGAATTTTAAATTCAATTGTAAACCCTCTTTCGACTCGTATCGCTTCTCATTTGTCATAATTCACTCGCCAAAATTTTACTCAAATGTGAAGCTGTAGAAATCTCGAGATTACGATTAGACCTACTCAGTGATAACGAGTATACACTCATTGAAAGCAAATGAAACAAAAATTAAGCCAATAAAGCTACATAATACAAATTCATTGTCTTACGCTTTCTCTGTCTCATTTGATAGAAAATGGCCGACCGGTTAAGACGCTTTTAGATTACTCTGCGACCGGGGTTCGAACCCAGGGTCATCAGACGATGTCCCCTAAATCTACTACAAAGGGCGTCCACAGAATTTACTTTCTACGGACCTCTGAGCTCCTCCCTCTATCTGATAGAAGTTGTAGTTTAAACTTTAAAGCTGAAAAACTGTGCAAAGTTTAGATACGGATGTCCTCATTGAGTCATTGAACACAACCCCTCCCTTTGCCTACATTTGGATTACCCCTTTCTTGACATCCCTCTTTGCACACGTCCTTAATGGATGACCTTTAAACCAAACTTATGAGAGGAACTTATCTCTAGAGAGAACACGTCAAATTTTAGATTCCGATGTGGGTTTGACCGCTCTGCCAATGGATACCAACTCCAACTAGCCACTGGCTAGAAGGGGTAAATTTAGCCTACCTTTTGTCCCTTTTGAAATTTCTACGAAAAAATTTCCCTTTCAAAGCGCATATAACTTTTTACTAGCGAGAGGGAGTTGCGAGATGAATTAAACCAGCTTAAACATTTCGATAAAGATTGAAGATGACTCAGATGAGAGATCTTGATTATCGTAGGGTTGATCATTCTTTAGTTTCCGATATTGTTCTCCTCACACAAGTTTGCTGACCGACTGATGGTAGGCCTACATGTAGGACCGACTGATGGTAGGCCTACATGTAGGACCGACTGATGGTAGGCCTACATGTAGGACCGACTGATGGTAGGCCTACATGTAGGACCGACTGATGGTAGGCCTACATGTAGGACCGACTGATGGTAGGCCTACATGTAGGACCGACTGATGGTAGGCCTACATGTAGGACCGACTGATGGTAGGCCTACATGTAGGACCGACTGATGGTAGGCCTACATGTAGGACGACTGATGGTAGGCCTACATGTAGGACCGACTGATGGTAGGCCTACATGTAGGACCGACTGATGGTAGGCCTACATGTAGGACCGACTGATGGTAGGCCTACATGTAGGACCGACTGATGGTAGGCCTACATGTAGGACCGACTGATGGTAGGCCTACATGTAGGACCGATGATGGTAGGCCTACATGTAGGACCGACTGATGGTAGGCCTACATGTAGGACCGACTGATGGTAGGCCTACATGTAGGACCGATGCACACGGTCTTCTATATTAACCCAATGGCCTCGACACTGATAATTTCTGCTCATATGTGTCACTGAATTGACCTTTTGAGAGCCCTCGAATCCTCTCACGCTGACCGTTTGAATGGACTCCACGCCAGTTATGATCCCCGTGTACGGACCGTGCTAGCCCAAGATTCAAATCTCTGAATAAGCCATCATCATGTGCTTCGGCACGGCATCCACGGCATACAAACAGAGCTTCCCATTTGAGGCGATCGATCGATCGATTTCCTTGGTCGATCGCCTAGCAAAGGTCTGACCGATCGGTAAATCGATCGCGCTCGATAGACTCCAAGAGGAATCTAGCTGTTGCCAGACCATTATTTTATTTATCTAATTTACATTACTTATGAAAGTTCAGGCTAAGATCGTTACAACATTGCATCGACAAACAGAGGAGGCTGATAATAAGTGTTAGGCCTACGCATAGGGCCTACTGTAGGTTATGAAACGCTATTGATTCATTAAAACTCTCGTTAGATTAATAGTTTTTAAAAATGTATATCATTAAGGTCTCAGAAAAACTAAAGGTCTAAGTCTGTCACCTCTGCCAAATGAGAATTCATAAAGTCGTTTATTGATTAAACTACCCACTCACAAACATGCATTATATTATGCAGTTCAAAGAACAAACTACCAAAGAACTGTAATTAGTACATATCACGAAAAGCTATTTATTCATTGAAGCTGTCATTAGATTAATGGTTTACAAAAATGTATAACACCTACACATCATTACGGTCTCATCATTAAGGTCTCGGAATAAAATAAATGTCTAAATATATCACATCTGCCAAATGAGAATGCATAAATCATTATATAACAAAAACAAACAACAGTAAGAGAGTTACCATCAATGATAACTGCAAAAGTCTGACAGTGTCATATAACACAGTTAGATGGTTTTTCAAACATTTATAACACCTACTACATCATTAAGGTCTCATAAAAAAATAAAGGTCTAAATATATCACATCTGCCAAATCAGAATGCATAAATCATTAAACCACCCAACCACGGAGCCTCACTACCGCTCCACCCCCATTTATTCGTAAGCTACTACCATACTTGTGTGCCGCGAGCGCAGTAGAAGTAAGCCCTTGGCTCATTGTCGGAAATCAGAAGTTTAAATGACAATACTTCTGATCATGGAGGAATGAAATAGAAACAATAAATTCCATTTCTATGTATCCTCGCACAGCTTAAATTGATCCAGGTGCAGCTGTGTTACATGACATTCTTATTGAGCATTTGTCTGATTTGGAGACAAGTAACAATATTGTTTTCCAAGTTTAAATGTCTCTGACAAAGACTAGGTCAGAAACCCA
>JACEVL010001530.1:0-26306 GCA_020284085.1 Aporrectodea caliginosa
CTCCGAGCAAGTTTATCTGAGTGCGTTTTGTAACCAGATGTGATTTAGTTTAACTGATTGTGTTTTGTAATCAGCTGAAGTTAAGTTTAACTGATTGTTTTCTGAATCAGGTGAGATTAAGTTTAACTTATTGTGTTTTTTAATCAGATGGGATTAAGTTTAACTGATTGTGTTTTGTAATCACATGAGATTAAGTTTAACTGATTGTGTTTGTAATCAGCTGAGATTACGTGGAACTGAGTGTGTTAAGGGCAGTATAGTTATTATTGTTGATACCTATACTAAAGCCTTGTGGCCTGTTCGAAACGTACAGCATCAGCTGGTTGAGAAGTGACACGCCAGAGAACTCCGGCAGTGTTGGCACCGTCCATTCTGACTGCCTGTCAGCTCTGCTAGCTCAGCCCCGGTACTGTCAGTATTGGCACCGTCATCACTGGCACCATCCGCATTGACATCGCTAGTTATGACACCGTCAGTTCTGACACCGTCATTCCTGACACCGTCGGTTCTGTCACCGCGACTCTGGCATCTGACATGACCCGCCAGTCGAGTTGTTCCCGTCAGCAATATTTCCACCGAGACCTATGACGCTGTCAACCACTAGCAATCGATCAATCAATATTCGTTTAATTCCACGAATCCAGTTGTCGTGAACTCAACTAGCAGAATGAAACGCTTTACTCAAAGTGTCATATTTTTTCAGAAAAAAGCGAATAAGATGATCCAGTTGACCGAATCTCGTGAAAGCAGGTAATTGCAAGCTTTATTGAAGATTTTCGATTAATCCAGTTGGAGGGCTGTAGGCCCTAAAATCTAAATGTAATTGTTAATGTAAGTGTAATTGAAATTGTGACGTGACATTTATAATGCGCCACCTCAAGAAAAAAACTCATCAGTTAGAGTGAAGAGCAGTAGTCTAACCGACCGAGGTGGAAGTGGAAGAGGGAGAAAGAGAGCGAGAAATAACCCACAACTGACGCAGGTGATGATATATAACAGGAGCAAGTCAAAGCCGGAATGTGCTCAGCAAAAGAGTTCTTGGTCCAGGATAACCCCTAGGTTGTGGACAGAGGTGGAAAAGGCAAAGGAAGGGAACTGAGCATAAGGGGACCCCAAGTCCAGCTTGTCCAGTTGCTGACGGGTAACAAGCCAGATATATTGGGTTTTCAGAGGATTTAGTCGAATAGAAGACATCCAGGCAGAAAGGGTGTCAGTGGCGCAAGACATGATTCGGGCTGCAGAAACAACTTGGGATGCTGAAGGGCAATGAGGAGAGACCTTCAATTTTCTTTACAGCATACTTCTTGATATGCATTAGAATACATGCCTTTGCCCACGCTTCGAGAACACCATGGGCTGTTGAATAACACGCATCTGCTACCGTTTGCATGGTTATTTTTGGTAATGGTACAACAGTTTCACGACTATCGTAAGGATGTATGGATGGGCGCCTATAAGCAGAGGCGGATTAAGGCATGTTCAACATGTTCGGCCGAACAGGGGCCCCCACACTTGAGGGCCCCCACACATGCAACAGAATTTTTTTCAATATTTTAAATTATTGTTATTGGTCTAACAGTAAAAATGAGCAAAGAACTCAGAATAAATTATTCGAAACTGCGCATTTTAATATACACAAAATACAACTTTGCGCATATTTGGGGCCCCTATTAAAGTTTTCAGTATCAGCAGTGTTGGGTAAACTCACTCAAGAAATGAGTTAAATCAAAACTCAACTCATGCACCTCAAAATGAGTTTAAACTCAAACTCAACTCATCCTAAGTGAAATGAGTTAACTCAAACTCAGTTGTTAAATGAGTTAACTCATCAACTCACTTGTCTCATACCAGCACGTTCTAATCGAACGTTGTACAAATACACAGTTACCAGGAAATGGTATCATCAGTTTATTATTACTAGTATAACTGTTATTATTATTAATGGGATAATGGATAAATCAGGTTATTATTACTGAGTCAAAGTAAACACCACAGTCCACATGTTTCACATCTCAAACATGACTGGTATTAGCTTTAAGCAGAAGTTTTTAAAAGTTGGTGTGTGACAGCCTGTTCCGATATTTAAAAAACCGGCTTGTTTCAACATAATATGTGCCAAGTGAGTTGAGTTTGAAATAATTGAGTTATAACTCAAACTCACAGAAAATATGAGTTAACTCAAACTCATAACTCACACTCTTTAAGATGAGTTAACTCAAACTCATAAATCACAGCAAGTGAGTTAACTCGTGAGTTTAAACTCATCTGAGTTAACTCATACCCAACACTGAGTATCAGGCAGATTCATCTCAAAATCAGCCGAAAACGAAATGATTCAGTTTTTGCTGACCTGGCAAAGTCATTTGCCCATGAACAGACAAATGAAACATCCTTTACCGGTTAATCACAAAAAAGAGACTCAAGGACACCTTTCCAAATGTTGAGATGGCACTGTGAATATCTTGTTCTGATGGTGACATACTGCAGCAGAGAACGTTCGTTTTCAAAACTCAAATTGATAAACACGGACTGAGAGCGTCAATGTTGGAAGACAGACTCGTTAGTTTGACATTGTTGAGCATCGAAAGTGACGTACAATACAGTACAATCCTTAAAACATTCAGAAGTGCACATTGAAGCCGGGCAACCATTAAGAGCCGTATGTAGACTGGAAGAGGCAAGTTTTCAGTTTAGAGCGAACATGAGGAGGCAGAGAGTTCCAGGTGGACAAGACTGTGACAAGACAGCAGATGCTGATCGAAGCGAGGAGTGGCCTTTAGCAGAGTTGCAAGGAGTGACCATGGAAAATACATGTAAGTAGGAAGTCAGATGGTCTGCACATGCTCTGCACATGAGGAGTGCCAGCTTGAAGCGGACACGCTCACAGACAGGAAGCCAGTGTAGAGAACGAAGAGCAGATGGGATATGGTCTCGGTAAGAGAGTCCAAGACAGACTTGCAGCCTGATGCAGTAATAGCAGTATTCTACAGTAGTTAGGGGAAGCAGTGTGCATTTCAGGAAACTATCGTGTACCGAGTCGCGTCAGAATTAGGTGGTGTATCAGTGTTTTCAGTTATGCTGAGTCAAGAGAAGAGCAAAACTGTCGGATTCTTCTGAACATGAGCCACAGTTTGACGACATAGCCTAATTGATAAATTTGCAAGCCAAAAGGCTCGCAAAGTCTGTGTGTAAATTCCATGACAATTTGAGCGATATTTATAGTCAATTTATTGTCAATTCACAATATGTTGTTGCTCTTAACTCTCTAGCTGTTAGTTTTGCTTCAAAATGTAAACTTCAAAGACTGTGACCAATCAGTTAAGACTATTGTTAGCCTAAGCCTATTAGGCCTATTTTTATTTTCTGTATTGTTGTAAGCCTGTAGGCCTAATTGTAATATTCTTTAACACGAGTCACTCTAATAATTATTGTTCAACTGTAAAAGATGTAAACTTTAACTTAAAGTCTTTAAACTTAAACACTAACACTGGATAATTATAAACCCTATTGATATTGTACAAAAAGAAAGAAGGCACGAATTAATAATAGAAGAATGTTGATTCTGTGAATATAACATGTTTTATGTGTCCTTCTGTTGTGATTTTATGGGGATGGGCCCCCACAGTTTTACTGAACAGGGCCACCACATTTGTTAATCCGGCCTTGCCTATAAGCAGGCTGCCGCTCGTTTTTCGAAACTTTGCCTAGCAAACTAATTTCAATTTATAATTTATTAGTATCATATCATTACTTCGATGTTTTAACATTGCTTTATATAACTAATATCGCAATCAGGGTTGCCATATTTCGGAAGTGCTTGGTCGCGAAACCAAGTCAAAAAGTAGCCCAAAAGTCGCGAGCTGAGCAGCTAAATGAAAACAGTAATAAATTTTTGCTAGGAACGTCAATATACGTACTTCATTGGTTTCGCCAAAACACGTGATGAAACCATTGACGTAAAAATTTAGATGGCAGACAGCTTACTGCTTGCCGTAGACTAGTCCGTACTCTGTAGAGCATACATTTATTACTAAGTAAGCAACACCGCCTAAGAATAGTAGCTAGTAAGAGTGGCCTCATGCGTTCAATTTATCAGAATTCAAAATGTCGCCGTCGCGACCGTGGGACAATTCAAAAGTAGCCCAAATATCGCGAGGTCGCGAGGGCGAAATTTTCAGTCGCGAGCGCATTGAAAAGTAGCCCAACTCGCGCTTTTCGCGACGACCTTGCAACCCTGATCGCAATGTGTGTTTGCAATTTGGTGTGTTAAAGACTATACTTGCTTACTTACTTACTTATCCGCTTGGATCAATTAGTGTTAATTGTCCATGCCATAATCGGCAGTGATTCTATAAAAGGCCTTATTAGAAATAGTGAATGGTCTGTTTTTAAATCAAGCATTTGTAGGCCTACTTAGAAACTTTCTTCGCCAAATTTGTTTATCCCCATATTCTAGACCATAGTTGTCATCAGATTGGCCAATTATCTTTCCGGCTATTATTGCATTATAATTATTAATATATATATACACATATATATATATATATATATATATGTGTGTGTGTGTGTGTGTGTGTGTGTGTGTGTGTGTGTGTGTGCGCGTGCACGCGCGTGTGTGTGTGTGTGCCTGGAATGGGAGTGGAGTGTTTATTTAAACATTGCCTGTGAGTTCTTCCTACGAGATGGTTGGTGCATTATTAGAAACTGAACACCAGTTGTAAATTCTCGCCTGCATTTGAACAGTCATGTTACTGTTTCAGATCCGTTTAAACATCTGCAAACATCGCTGTCGAACACATAGGGTCTACTATAAATTAAGACTAAATATGGAAGCGAGATAACTGTAGATTTCGTTTATTATTAAGATACAAAGTTGACATACCGCAACTTGTTTACATGAGATAATGAAAGTAATGAAATTAAAAACTATAAGTTTATGCCTATAGTCAGGATTGAGAGTTAAAACTTAACATCCCGAATGGTACGATATAGAACCCTAGAGATGAAATTGTGGTCATCTTTTTTGGGAGTTCATATTCATGAGGTCTAGGGCGCAGAGCATAAGGCCTACAAACGGTCTACCTCAAGCGGTAGGCCTACAGTAAATATAGGTCGATTGCATGGGATAATCATATGACTAACAGGACCGTAGAATTATGGCTCTTAACTTCAGTCATTAGATTAGAATACCGATACTACAGAATATTTCGTATTTCAACACGTTTAGTCGTAACATTAAAGTGCTATATTAATGACTCTACTACGATTTCACTTAAAGCCAACATAGTCTGATGCCTTTTAAATCATCATAAAGGCGCTATGGAAGTCATGGGATTAGATTAGATCAGATTTGACGGTCAAGAGCATAGGCCTACATGCATAAAGAATAAAATAATATTGGAAAACACATACTTAACACATACATGTATGAATATAATACATGTGTACGCTGTAAATATATACATTGAACCTATTAGGGGTCGTCCATTAATTATGTCAACAAATTTATGCAGTTTTTGACCTCCTCCCCTTGTCAACAACTGTCAAACATTGACGGACCCCTAAAAATTATGTCAACAATCCCAGAACCCCCACCCCCCTACAAAAAAAGAAACACAATGGCTCAATACATATAGAATCATTTTTTCATTTTTTTCCACTAAAAATGCAATCTTGAATTTCAAAATATATGAGTTTAGTTTATTACCACCTTTTTAGTAGTATTAAACATTAAGCACTTTATAAATTTTTTAGCATTACTTAATGTTTTCGCTACCATTTTGAAGGGTCTGTGTTGATTAATTGGGAAAAAATTTGTTGACGTCAAATTGTACCGAACCCCCTCCCCTTGTCAACAACTGTCAAACTTTTCCAAACCCCTCCCCTATTTTGTTGACATAATTAATGGACGACCCCTTAATACTATAAGTTGTAAGAATTCGAAACAAAGAGGCTATCCACTTGACAAAATTGACAGAGGACAATGGAAATAATTTATTTATGCACATCACCGACGAATGGCTGGTGTCATGAACTGATGATGATGACGATAGTGGTTGGGTGAGTCTAAAGCCTAACTATAACAGCCCAAGATTTTTGCCGGGTTTTCCCCATCTGTAGGCCTAATATCGGTCAACAGGTGCTTGGTTAATGCTGCATCGCTAAGTAGGCCCTATGTGCCACTACGTTAGTAGGATGTTGTATCTGACTTCGAGTCTTGTGACTTAGGCAGAAATAGGCTAAAACAGAATTCTGGTAAACGATTCAACACAATATTATAACAGTAGCCTAAGGACAACTTGTATTAACTTAGTAATTTTAAGACTAATCAAGACTATTTATACGCAAATCTACATAATTATGTAGAGAGGATCATCGCTGTTCTACTTCCAGTTCAGGAAAACGATTCAACACGTGTAACAGTAAGGACAAATTCTATTTATGAGATTAAAAGAGAGTGCGCAGATGTGCGGAGAGATGTGAAAACTTGGTCTTGTGTGCCCTAGCACATAATTATTGCCCAAATCCTTAGCTATATAGCAGCAATAAGGATATGCGCGCCAACAGAGCAACCAGAACAGTGACTACGCTTATTTTTTGTTTATTTCCGCACTTGAACTCCAGAAGTATCTGTGGTTGTTTCTATTTGAGTAATAATCTGCTGGAGAAGCAAGGCAGGAAAATTCAATAGAACGCGGAAAAGAAATATACGTAAATACCATGGTTGCTGTTTCCTCTGCACTTTTTTTAAATGCTTTCTATTTCTGGGTCTTAATTATAAATTCAAAAGACTAATAACATTTAGTTTATTGTAATAACATTTAGGTCTAGCTGTAGGCCCTAATTCTATGATATTGTAAATACGAATTTATGTAGGCTACAAGAGAAATTTATCAGAAGCTCTTAGAACATGGATTGTCACGGAATGGCGACCGATTAGATGTTGCAAATAAATGACAAATTCAACGAAGATCTAAGACTTTTAGATTTAATTACGATTTGCAAAACTTCTACATTTCTGCCCGGTGCAATTTTAATTACTATTAGAAATCTAAAATCTACCGGACCATCTCAAAATTATCAGAGTGTAAAACACTCGAAAGTCACAGGACTGATCTAATTAACAGTGGTGTATCTAAGTCGTCTATCTGATCTGTTATTAACGACTTCGACTGGTTAATTACTGTAATGTAATGTATGTAATGTAACAGAGTACCGGTACCTGTAGAGCGCGTCTTAAGAGCCTCTCAGAGGCGCTGTTTACGTAGCTATCAGACAGATGGGTAAAGGTGTGTCTTTGATGTTCGAGAAAATGCAACGCGGTTAGCAATAAGTGGAACTGAGCGAATTTTAGTAGGTCAATAATATTATTGTTCCATAAGGATGGTCCAACGACAGAGAATTACGAGTACTGTCTTTGCTCTAAATAACTGAAAGAGGCCATAACGGCACTAATCAATCTAAATTTGTAAGTTGTGTCCAGGTGCGACAATCCTTGCGTGGATCAAAGCTAGCTAATTTCTTAATTGCGGAATTTCAAACGTTGAACAATGAACACCTGTGTATGACTAAAATATAGGAGGAGTTTTGTGAGGTCCTAAAACGCGCTAAATAGATTATGAGGCCCATACTGAGTAGGTCTCTTGAAGAGTCGATATATAAATTCTCGAAATGAATAGGCCTACTTGCATATAGGGCCTACAAAAGGGTGTTCATCTTAGACGGCGAAGAGCAGAGACGTGTTCTAGCGATTAAATTGTTGTGTTGTTTATATATCCAGCTCTGTTTTGGTGAGAATGGCGAACGTGAAGGAAGAGAATTTCGTCGGAAGATCAAACGCCCGTTACAACAAAGCAGAGACGAATTGAAGAACCGGAAGAATTATTGTCAAACAAAGAAGAGATGGACGCTGATCAAGAGGAGAAGAACTGTGCGGGGACGTCGACTCAGGTCACCCGCCATCGAAGTAAGCGTACTCTAATATGTCCCATTGGAGTTGGGAAGCAGCTTTGAACCCAAAGACGACGAACTAATTCAAACTCAAAACATCTCAGAAATCAGCCAAATATTGTTCAATTTGGGTGATTCTTTCAAATGTTTGCTCGCACCGATAAAGTTAACCCCAGGTCATTTCAAAGGCAGAAGTCAAAATCGAGGGGAAATTATCTTAACACAGAATCATCCAAATAAAACAACATTTGACTCTTCATTTTGACTTTTTGAACCTAAAATGACCTTGTATCATGTTAGCCTTTTAGTAGGCCTACTATTTCCTGTGAAATTGATCTTTTTGACCTTAACATAATCTTCTTGGATCGTCTTACATTTAGTAGCCTTGTTTCATACCACAGGTAGTCCTTATCACATCAAAAAACACAAGAAAGAATTAGCCGATTTCGACAATTATTGGCCGAGATCTGGCCATTGTCTATGATTTTTGCCCGATTAAATTTTTCGGATCTTGAAATGACCTTGAATGACCTTGAATTTAGTGTCAATATTTTTCCGGATCTAGACCTCTTCAAGGCAAACAGAACAGCAAAGGTTCGTCCAAATCGGACTCCGTTCACTTTTGTGATAAAATTATTAAATTGAGAATGGACCCAAGTTCCAAGTCCCGAGGCAGGCTGAGCGCCTACAGTCCTGTAAAATTAAAGGGTCTATGGTTTGCGGACTGTGTTCAAATTTTGACAATTCTTCTCGGATGATTTATTGAAAAAATTAAGGAACAATTCTTAAATGTGAGATCTCTCAATTTTGCAGATGGTTGTCAGATCATAGCTTGTTGTCTTCTTTAGGATCCATTTAAACACGGAAAGTCA
Source organism: Aporrectodea caliginosa (assembly GCA_020284085.1). NCBI lineage: Eukaryota > Metazoa > Annelida > Clitellata > Crassiclitellata > Lumbricidae > Aporrectodea > Aporrectodea caliginosa. The sequence goes on from JACEVL010001530.1 coordinate 8,823, forward strand.
AACGATATTTTTCGTAAAGCTGTCTTTGTCAACGAATGATATAACAAACTAAATGTTTGGAAACTGGAGAAATGTAGATTACAATTTATAATGAAACATTTAGATAATGTCTTTTAATTATTTTTATTTAAGAAGACAATCAAAGACTGCTGAATGAAACTATTGAAGACACTGAAGCTCCGTCTAATACAGCAGTAAGATTGTGCACTATTTTATCTAAAATAAAATAGTAAAAATATTGACAGCATCATAACCTATTTGGCGAACAAACTTGACTGATGCTTTGGGCATTATAATAGCAGCGCTGTGTGGCATTTTTAATGGAATACTGTTCCAGAGGATGGCCCAGTGCATTAGAAAGCAAAATGACCGCATCGTCGGAGCAAGAACCATTACGTCCCTAGTTGTTGCTGAAACAACAAACATTGACCTGGAGACAGGAACGCAGAGCCTCTGATGTTGTTAGAAGCCGCATCGATCATAGAAGCTTTTCTCACCAGGAGGATGTTGAACTTAATCCTGTCTTAGACTGGAAGCCAGTGCAGCGTCTTCAGCCCTCTGGTTTTAACACACGGGGTCCCAAAGGTTTTTATAACTGGGTAAATCTTGAAAATTGCACTGGTTCAAAATTCGTCTGAACTGTTTAAATCTATGCTAAGCTATTATTTATTTGGTATCCTTAATAAATGTCTAGATGAACTAATTATAACATCCAATAAAGTATTTAAGTTTTAACGTTCCATCTTTTTTCATTTCAGTTGTACGATCTTCCACTGGAGATGTTGGACATTATCTTACAAAAAACCTATCTGCATTGGATATTGAATTTATCAACAAAACAGAGAGACGAAGAAGTTATCGGGTCTCTCATATCAGTCGACGATTGCTTCAATCGAAGAATTACCAGACAACGGTTCAAGAAGGCAATCTTACGCTACCTGGAAGGTGAGATGTCTTCCGTGCATTAATTTCCAACTTATTTCTCTAGACCACAAGGGATACTTTGATAAAAGATTTTAATATAATATGAAACATTCAGAGTGCCATTATCGTTACGCATATTTTTATGGTGCGATGGTGAGGGCTAATCCAAAGTCAGCAGAGGTTTCAATTTCCAACACCGAAGTTTCGCTGATGATGATTATGTTGGGATGTAACAAAGCTGTGACGCCATTCAAATGTAGTGATAGTTTGCTTCTTTTTAGATTTCTACGGTAAAGCCAAGAAAAGATCGGCAATCATTAGGAACAATAGAAATTATCTCTTAGAAAATATCCAACCAAATGACGAGTTAATTGCTTCACTGTTGTCTCTCAACTGCATAACGGAAGAACAAAGTCACTTCATTCAACGACAACTTTCCAACCGATATAAGAACGCAGAACTTTTGTACTTCCTGAGATCCTTCGACGACACAAACTTTTCAAATTTCGTAAAATGTCTTCGACAAACCAACCAGAAGACAGTGGCAAGGATTATAGGAAACGGAGGAGGTTGAAGGAACAAACTTTATCAGAAGGCTAATAATAATTAACATAATTTACTTTACAATGATGATGATGATGATGATGATGATGATGATGATGATGATGATGATGATGATGATGATGATGATGATGATGATGATGATGATGATGATGATGATGATGATGATGATGATGATGATGATGATGATGATGATGATGATGATGATGATGATGATGATGATGATGATGATGATGATGATGATGATGATGATGATGATGATGATGATGATGATGATGATGATGATGATGATGATGATGATGATGATGATGATGATGATGATGATGATGATGACGATGATGATGACGATGATGACGATGATGATGATGATGATGATGATGATGATGATAACGATGATGACGATGATGATGATGATGATGATGATGATGATGATGACGATGATAGCAGACATGCATTAACATCGAATTACATCCAGATCGTTACGAGACTTTGTATTATTTATATTATTAATTCTGCACCATCATGTAATGTACTAGCTATACGCATACTCAATTATCACAACTCCGAGGTAGGGGATAATTTAATAGTAACACTCTTTCATGAAGAACGTATAGATCTCGAAAAGATGGGTTTCGATACTCGAAGCCCCCTCTAGATCGACTCAGCCTTCCACTCCCGAGGGACAGCTTTAAAATGTGTAGGCGTCTAACAGACTGCCAAGACGTGTGTTCAATCAGATCCTGAATTTTTACCGTCATGTTTTAATGTTACTTACTGTGGTTTGTCAGAGAGCGCGTCAATAAGCACGAATGTTATTATTATTATTATTCTATTATTCTTAGCACAAAGTGGTGATGCTCCAAAGCGCTTCGTGGGGCTACGTGCCGATATCCCGAAGGTTCGAATGTCCGAAGGTTCGATAGTCCGAAGCCGTAGTAGCCTGGTGGAGGAAAATAATTCTTGCTTGAGTAGAAGTTGGATTAATTAACGAATTCTTGCTTAAATAGAAGTTGGATTGATGAAAATAATCCCTGTTTAAATGGAAGTTGGAATGACGAAAAGACATTGCAGTGTAAGTAGAAGTTGGATTCATGAAACGATTTTATGTCGGATTAATGTCGGACTACAGTAGGCTGGCTATCTTCGGACTATCGAAACATCGGATTATCGAACCTTCGGACACGATGACACTTTTTTTAAAAGCATGCTTATGTTGTTTATGAAAATGTCCAGCTGTTTATTTCGTTTAAATTAGACGAAACTCCGTATTGGTCACATATCCACAACCTAAAGAAATTTTTAACTCAACTGTAGTTATCTAAAGCTACGTCTCAGCAAGTAGGCCTAGTTTGACATTTGAAATACGTCTTTTCTTTTAGGCGCAATAAAAGTTGAAGTGCGAACTTGTGGTGCAACGTTTACAGCGTCAATGGAAACACAGCTACTTCATCAAAAAATCGAAGATCTCCGAAACAGAACCAAACCAAGGTCATATCAAACTGATAAACTCATCAGCCAAATGAAGGAGGAAGGCATAGAAATCCTCAACTCTCAACTGGACCGACAGACTCTGGTCGTTTGGATCTGGTGTCATTCACAAGCAGCCCTTGTCCAGATTCAGAGTCTGTACGAATCAAATCAGCTGAGAGATGTAATCTTTGAAAATATTCAACCATCTATTTCAAAGATGATCAACATCGACAGGAATCAATTCAAGGAAACTGTTGGCAAGTTCTTATGAACGCACTCACCATAAAGGAAATTTAGAACGTGTAATCAACATATTATAGGGCGTAGATTACTGAAATGACTAAGACAGCGCTGTTTAAAATATGTTATTGCGGAAAAGGCCGTTAATTTAATATGTGAATAGAGTGAATATAAATGAAAACAGAGACCCAGAAAGAGAGTCTGGACAAATGTGTGTCATAGAACGAGACACTTTATCTACCAAGAGGTTTCTAGAAGGCGGTATAGTAAAGGCTGCTTAAATAATATTGTGCTTATGTAATCTACTATGAGTGAAATCAACAGACATTATAAGTAGCCACGAGGTGGGATTGGAAGACAAATATACAAATGGTAGAAGTTGAAAATGCAAAAGGTTTGCAATGATATGCAAATTATGCTTAAAAAGACAGAGAGTGACATATTCAGACATCAATGACAAGGACTAATAGCAATAAAAATGGACGTATCTCCGGTAATTAGAAAGAGAACGTCGGAGGCGAGACATGGAAGCAGTAAGAACCAGCAGCAGACAAATTCAGAACGACACACAGATAGTGAAAGAGACAATGAGCAGCAAATTAATAATATACACGAACAGAAATGTTTGTAGCGTGTGTGTGTGTACTGTGTATGTGCGTGTGAGCCTTGTGACGCGTAGCGTAACACGGTGAGCACACCGCGCAGCGGCTAGACTATACTGTGTCGTCACACAATGGACTTCGTTTCCAATTATTGCCACACGCAGCGGACAAGCAGCTGTGACAACCAAACACATCTGTGTGGGATCTGAGGAGGGAAAGGGAGGGGAAGGGTGAATACCGCGTCGGGTCGGTCGAGACTGGCGCAGTACTCACCGATAGAGGTCGCTCGAGTAAGAACAAAATCGCTAGGGATCGGTCGAGACTGGCGCAGCCGGCGAGTTATCACCGTTTCAAAGAGAGCACAGTTAGCAGAAGATAAGCAGGGGTAGAAAAAGGGAGGGGAGCTGGAGGTTAAAATTTAAACCGTCGCATAGATTCAAATTTGCGTGCAATGAAAGTCGGTTGGTGGCGCTGCTGTGAAGTTTAAACCGTCGCATAGATTCAAATTTGCGTGTAATGAAAGTCAGTAGGTGGCGCTGCGACGAGGTTTAAACCGTCGCATAGATTCAAATTTGCGTGTAATGAAAGTCAGTAGGTGGCGCTGCGACGAGGTTTAAACCGTAGCGTAGATTCAAATTTCCGTGTAATGAAAGTCGGTAGGTGGCGCTGCTATCAACTTTAAACTGTCGCGTATATTCAAATTGCCGTGTGAAAAAATTTGCGCTGCACAATAGTCTACTGCCCTGTATGGGCCCGCGGGCCGCCGGTCATGCGATTTTAATTGGAGAGTGCGAGCTCCCTAAACTTCACCGTCTTAGGACGGGCAAACATCTAGTTAAATTAATAAATACTAAAAATATAAATAATAAAAGATTTAAAGAAGCATACAGCAATAGATTCGATGATCTAAGAAGCACTCAATATAGGCCTACAAATAGGCCTAATTTTGTCTTCTTTGGTCTCGAGTGAGATGCATTAAATGACCAAACAGTCAATTAGAATACCGCTATTAATACATAGACAAGTATTATTAACAGTCAGTTATTTGTATATTAATAAATAATGATTATTTTGTTCTATTTAGTCGTGTGTCCGATTTCCATCAACTTGACCCAGAGAATCGAGATACAAGGAAATGAAAGAGTGTATGGAGTGACTAAACTGCGAAATGAAATCTACGTCGTCCTTCAACCGTCTTTTCCTCTTTCTCCAAATGCAATTCGTGTCTTTGAGGATCGAATTCCTCTTTCTCTTCAGAAGGAAATCAGAATAACAGAGATTATCTCCCCCGTTGCCATTGGATCCAGTGAGAAAGAAAATTGTCTCTATGTCTCCGACTATAAAGAGAAATGCGTCTGGAAGATAACAAGAGAAGCAGATGACGAACACAAAATCATCAAATTAATGACCACTGATTATCAGCCAGATACTCTGTCGATGTCCAGTGATGGTCAGTTGTTGATGGTCAATAGATCATCGTCCATTCTGATGCTCTGCAGATCAGACGCGGAACTTATTCGATCGATTCAGTTACCAGGATTCATCGAGGAGCTTAGTCATGCAGTGGAAACATCCATCGGGAATTTTATCATCATTCACAGGTGGATAGAAAAGAAGGGAGAGAGTGGGTCAGGTGGGAGAGATAGGGTAATGAAGTGGGGCATATGTGAAATGACCAGCGATGGACAGATGGTCATCCGTCGTTTTATTCCTTTAAATGAAACACAACAACTGAATGAACCTTGTTATCTCTCACTCGATTCAGACGATCAAGTGTTTGTGGCGGAATAATTGAACGGCAGAGTGATTCTGTTGGATTCCGATCTTAAGTGGAATCGAATTCTTTGTCCAACAAAAGAAGAAAAAGAAACAAGGATACGATGGACAAATGTATTGTATTACGGCGAAGAAAAGAAAGAATTGATCGTAGGTGTAGGGCTACGTATATATTTAGGAGGTGAAGTTAATGTTTACACTTCGAGTCGAAATTAAACTTACTTTTCATCAACATATTCTGACAAACAAATATCCCCTTAAGACTCTTATGTTTTATTAAATAAATGTAATAGTTAAATTAATATATTTTGAATAATATTAAGTAATATTTAAAAGATATTAAAATGTGACAAAAACAGTTTGACTCATTTAAAAAAAATTTTTAACCTTCACTTGACAGAAATCACAGACGTAGCCTACCATGCGCAATGGAGCGCCCTGTCGATAAGTAAGAAGATCGCAGCAGCCTATACTTCGCCCTCCGTCATTCCCGTGGCTGGAGGCGCCTAGAGCGAAAGTTCCGCTCTTCTGGTGGGAGTCAAGATATGTGGGGGAGATGAACGAGCGTCCGAAGGACGACTGCCGACTGCCGAGGCGCACAGCGCGGACCAGAGGAGTGGTTTGGGAGGGAATGCGTCTCTCCCCACGTTCAAAATTTTTTGAATTCTCACACTGTAATGGTGGCATTTTAAGCTGTCATCTGAACAATGCTCTGTTATTTCAGTGCTGCTGGGAATCAGCTGTCACTTAGTAGCCTACCTAAGATGTAGTTTGAGTCGTGTTTGAGTTTGACTGCAAACAATACTAGCAAACCAGACATTTGCTGAAATCAATATAAAAACTAGAAAATACGTTCAATTTCCAAGAACGTCATAAGCCTTAAGGTATACGAATGGCTGACCAGGAGACAATTAGCAGAAATAGTTTACAAATAGTACACAAACCAAGCAAGAAGGATTCAAATACCGAATCGGGAAGCCATGTAGTGATGATGTAGTTTTACTTAATGACTTTTCTAGTAATCATCTGACACCAGCTAACAATAATAAACAACTAGTATGCTAGCCAGATGAATGGATGAATGATAGCCTAGGCCTAATACGCATCATAAGAATAACAGAAAATCAAGCACAAGCTCATATCTGTTAATTGATAGGCCTGCCAGTTGAAGGGTAGACCTATTCGCACCATGAATCGCATAGAAGCCAGTGCTCGTATCAGGAAGCCAGTACAGTTATAGTTATTCCCATGCATAGTTTCTGACTCATTGTATGGCTAATAATAAGCTGTCCTGATACACCTGCTGCTAATAATATTGAACGACCATTGTCCATTAATTTCATTGGTAGGTTTAGCCCTTGTTAAGAATCAGCTTGAAGCTAGTTAGCACTCGCTGGCATAAGGAATACAGCATCAATTATAGTGTGTGGGAGAGCGATTACTGATCACAGAATCGTTTAAGAAACCAGTGCCAACTAGCACCAGTGAATGTTCACGGAGTATAGGCCTACTTCCAGTCAGAGCCATTTTCTTCATTATAAAATACTGTGTGTAATCTCTCAACTTCGTTTTATTGACATAAGCGCACCAAACATCCTATAGTGGTGTTATTACATGCTGCATAATACTGCTACAAAAATTTATTCATAATTTTATGATTTAATGTCATTTATTTCATGCTCAACTCGACTAATAAACATGACAGTAATTTAAATTAAGAAAATGCACATTACATCCTATTCAAAATTATATATAAAAGCAACCGAACTAGAGGGGCGATTTTAGTAGGGGGAGACTATGTCGTAGATGGGGAGTTTCTATCCTAATGGGGGATTCGAGACTTTGTTCCGATACAGAGTCTCCGGGGGAAGCGTTTTTCAGCCAGAGGAAGACTCTGTTTTGGGGAGATTTTATATCGTCACACCGAATGCCTCTGACCTGTAGTAATTAATAATGTCCGTTTAAATGTACAATGAGAAATACTTCGTGGAAAATTTTACTACTGCATTTAAGTTCATGGCTACTCATGAGTGAAAAGCTTCCATTTATACTAGGTATTGATTTCTGATAGATACAGACATTTTATGAACCAAGGAATAGGCCTTAGATTCAGTGATCAACCAAGCGATCAGTTTCATTGTAGCTGATGAAACAATAGTGCAGGGTTGAGTAGGCCTGCGAACGTTTGCCATTAGCCTACTCATAAACATAATTGCATGCTTGTGCAATGGTCACTTAAATTTATAATTATATAGGGGGCCTACTAGTTATATGTTGCCTGTGAACATTAATATTAACCAACCCTGTTAGGTTACGACTTTAATTCCCAGAAGGTATAATTAATAATTATGTATTGTACATGCAACAGCGCTTCTGAGTAGCTTCTTGAAGAGGCGCTATATAAATGCTCTGAATGAATGAATGAATGAATGAATGAATGAATGAACATATCTAACATAAAGGAAAATAAGAGGCCAGCCTCACGCGGCGAAAAAACCAGCAAATCTCCCTCAGGAGAAACACGTCAACACAACTGGTTAACAATAACAAGTTATACTCGAAAAGAGACAAAACCGTTGACTAGCCGAGAGAACGGCAAGAACGAAAGACCAGACATCAAAATCCAATCAACTTTAATTATCCACAGGGGTTTCCCGCCAGAATAACCAGACGCCGTAAAACTTATACACTCCAATGTATTCATTTCGTTAAAACACGCCGGATGCAACTGTATATATATATATATATACATATATATATATATATACATGGATCGGTTGGGACCGGAACGCACCGGAACGAACCGGAACGGCGTTCCGGTTCTTTCTTGACGACTAGAACGCCGTATACCAGCAAAATGTCTACATTAACATGGCGCCTGAAGCCAACTTTCCGGTTTTTTCGTTTAGGAGGATCACTGCATATTATGTGTATATATATATATATATTATGTATACTTGTATTTATATATATATATATGTATATAATATACAGAGCTGCATCCCTGTTCTGTCATAAAATACGCGCACTTGCTCATATATCATTTCAATGTCATTTTCTCCAGCACTATAGGTTACCTACGCGGTTCTTGGAGTTCTGCTATATGCGCATGAATTGATTCGCTTAAGGAAATGTTTATTAGAAAGGCGCGGTTGACCTACTTTTATGAAGACAGCCAGTATTGGGGCAATCGTTATTCGCTTACTGAAATGAATTGCCCAGTTTGATGTTAGCCTCATTCATCAGCACATAGGTCTACCAATATAGAAGTACTTGGTAGGTCTAATTAATAGAACCCGTCACTAGACCTGTGATCGCAGACATGAAAATTCAATGCATACTTTTTCTCTTTATATCTTCCAGCTTTGGAAGTTTTTGGAGAAACGTCGTAGTTGCGTTTGAGAAAACCCAAGATGACAACGGAATAGTGACCTGTGCGATTGATGAACCATCGCTTGTGATTCCTCTTGACCGGTTGTCTACTCTGTTATCGGACCCGGATTCCTGCGTGGCTCCTGGGGCTCTCTGTGCCTTGCAGTGTCTTCAAGACTCCGACTGTACTAACTACAACTACCGAAGGAATGCGAGAACCTGTGAAATATTTCACTACACCCCGTCTAACTGTGCAGTAATGATGGGATGCTACCATGCTCAGGTCGGTTAGATCCTTACAATTTATTGAGATTATGGAGTTACGAGTATAGCATAAATAGATTTTAATTTTGTTAAGAAACAATTAATCAATCGATCAATTTCGTTTATTCACAACACCAAGCTGACAGGTCGCAACTTGTTACAGGTAACAGATAGGAAAAATTGTCTAAGCTCTGACAGTTAGTTATTAAATGGGTTGAGATAGCAAATATTATCTCTGCTCTAACTAAAGAGGAATGGGGGACTCTGTAAAAATGGCTGCTATAGGTGGCGCCAGGATGGGATATAGTTTGGCTACTCTAGGTAAAATGTGTGCTCTGTTGTGCGGTAGGTTTATTTCATAGACATCTTACATTTAATATATGATGTCTATGGTTTATTTACGCTAAAGTTGTCTAAAGTTTGACCACATCACATACTGGCGACGCCTATCGCCGCTTAAAGGAACTGCTCACAGAGTCCCCCATTAGGCTAGTGGCGATGCTAGTTAGGGCAACGAACGAGGTAACCAATATGGTTTAGACCGAAGACAAAGTATTGCATAGCTAATTATGTTTGTTTAGCGCATTTAATGCTATGTTTGTTCTCTTAATTTCTTAGGTTGCTGGTCTTCAGAGTTGTCAAGCTACAGGTAGGCCACGTTTCGGCGTATGCGTGTACTTCTGCGTGTATGCATGCATGAGTGAATGTATCTATGTATGTAATACTCTGCATGCATTAATGCGTATAGGCTTAATAGGTAAGTATTTATAAATGTATGTATATAATTATACGTACATGCTTCTGGGTAAATTTAGTTAAAAACTTTTCCGGAAGGATGGTCCAGTTCGTGACAAAGTACAACGTGACTGCATTGTCCTAAGAAGACGTCGAATCAGCAACTCTTCACAGGCTGTTGAACACAACCATAATTATGCTGCGTCGAAAAAAATTGCTGGAAAAAATGCAGAGTCCTCTATTGTGTCCAATGTAAGGACTTTCACAAATATCTGGAAAATGAGATAAGTTTTGGCAAATGAGCAACGATTGATTCGGCGTAGTTGAAGTCGAACTACAAAGACGTTACAATAATGGAGGTGCCTCAGAATGAAAGACTGAGTTGAAGTCGAACTACAAAGACGTTGCTATAGTCCAAGTGTCGTGAATTTTCGTAGGGTGCCAGAAGTACTGTTCGCATGTTTGCTTCCGAGTACATTCGTGAAGAGCATCATAAACCTTGTAGCCTAATAATTAATATATAGCTTTTAAGCTTAGTCGAACTTGGCTGAGAAGGCCTTACGTACGATAAGTGTTGTTGAAAATATTGACACTGGACACATGGTAGTAAATAGATTAAAATAATATTGAAAACATAAGTCAATTCTGTACAACAATTACAGCAAATCCTATCTACCTATAGTGGCGTATTTAATCTAGGCCTACAATAAATAGATTATTATGAGGCTTATCTGATTCCCCATTACAAGTGCACGTGGATCCCATGTCGAAGTTATCGTAGAAGAATTCTTGGATTGGTCTCACGTAGTCGTAGATACTCGAGGTTCAATCGCTGGTCTCGAATACGTACATCACTTCTCCGTCTTTGAAAGTCAAGGTAGCGTAGAAATATCCGAATCCACACGTAGGAAGATAGTCTCACGCTTTAAATTCCTCGCAACTAACCGTCCAATTGGCTCGCAGTTGGCTCCGAATGACGATCGCTCCCAAACAACCTCGCAACAGTAATTCCAGTTGAATGTTAGTCCTTCCAAGCTTACGCCGGAACGAATGACTTAACAATCCCACTGTTTTACTCCGTTACACATCCACTTTCTCTCAACAGTAACTACAGCAGAATGACAGTCTTTCCTAACTTACGCAGGAACGATTGACTTCAAATCTCGCCGTCTTACTTCATCGAATAATGTCGTGGCAACGCTTCACTACCACCGACGCTCGCAAGATTAAAGTTCGCTCGAACTTCACTTCGATCGAAACATTTTAAATCCTGGATTCACCGTGATCGCTCCTAATAAAGTCGATCCACGTATATCTCCGCAACTCAAACGATGCTGCCGTTTCCTTCCTTTCTCGGCAATTCTTTTCACCACTCCCTTCACTTCAACTTGCAACGTCTCAACTGTCATTCCCGGTCTTTAACCGTCCCTGTGTTTCTATCCACCTAGCGTCATTGGTCGCTTAGCAACATAGCACATCACGTGACATTTAAATTACGTTTAAAAGCCTCTTACCTAGTCTAATATTATATTTATGTACCGCCACTACATCTTTTATATATCGCCACTGTAATTGACTAGCTTATACTAGTATTATATTAATTAATTAGTTAAACATGGCATTTGATAAGATTTAATCGCTACAAACCTACCAACCATTGCACCCGATGCTTCATTGCTTTTATCGTCCATTAGGCTAGACCCGATTTGAATTGTGTGTAAAAAGGGAGGCTATATTTGATTCCATCAAATTCAGTACGGATGACCTAACGGAATATTGAGTAAAAGACAGTAAATTGTTGTATGTTGAAATCTAAACATTTATTGTAAATTTGTTGTCCATGGCAACAGCAGCAACATCAGCACCTACTTTGCCGGATACAAGTGAGATTCCTATCAATTCTGAAGGGTCGACACCTAACCCAGTGCGGTCGACCTCATTTCATTGGCAGCAGTAACATCAGCAGCACCTACTTTGCTGGATACAAGTGAGATCCCTATCACTTCTGAAGGGTCGACACCTAACCCAGTGCGGACGACCTCGTCATCAACCTCAACCACATCCTTTATATCAGCCACATCAAATTCAACCTCACCCCTAACCTCAACTACATCAACCGCAAACTCATCATTAACCTCAACCAAATCAACCTCAACCCCATCCTTAACCTCATCCACACCATCCACAACCCCATCATTAACCTCAACCAAATCAACCTCAACCCCATCCTTAACCTCAACCACACCATCCACAACCCCATCATTAACCTCAACCAAATCAACCTCAACCCCATCCTTAACCTCAACCACACCATCCACAACCCCATCATTAACCTCAACCAAATCAACCTCAACCCCATCCTTAACCTCAACCACACCATCCACAACCCCATCATTAACCTCAACCAAATCAACCTCAACCCCATCCTTAACCTCAACCACACCATCCACAACCCCATCATTAACCTCAACCAAATCAACCTCAACCCCATCCTTAACCTCAACCATACCATCCACAACCCCATCATTAACCTCAACCAAATCAACCTCAACCCCATCCTTAACCTCAACCACACCATCCACAACCCCATCATTAACCTCAACCAAATCAACCTCAACCCCATCCTTAACCTCAACCACACCATCCACAACCCCATCATTAACCTCAACCAAATCAACCTCAACCCCATCCTTAACCTCAACCATACCATCCACAACCCCATCATTAACCTCAACCAAATCAACCTCAACCCCATCCTTAACCTCAACCACACCATCCACAACCCCATCATTAACCTCAACCAAATTAACCTCAACCCCATCCTTGTCCTCAACCAAATCTTCAATTGCCACTTCGACGTACGAAGTTTCAACGCTGCGAACTACTGGTGGAACAACTACGAAGTCGCCTATTTTGCCACTACCTTCTTTGCCTGCTTTGCTCTTGTGTGATGCCATTCTCGGTGAGTAGAGAATACCTACTTGCACTTTCTCGATTTCTTCAATATCGTCTCACTAGACTTTTGTAACCGGCTTCGCCCAAGGCTCTTTTTACCAGACGTAACTTTAGACGGCTTCGCGACGTATGGCGTTTTGTTACACGTTTCGTACCCGCCTGTGTATTTGAATTTAACGACGTTGTCCTCAGCGTCCGTTTTTTAATTTAACGACAACTTCCTCAGCGCCGTGTATTTTAACTTAACGTCGCCTTGAAATTTCTTCCGGTAGCTCTTTGCAATATAGGTCTATCACCCCCGTTTAGCCCAGTTTTAGCCTGTCGTCTGATTGGTTGCCAATTACGGTGTTGACCTAGAGTTCGAATGGTTTGAAAATATCACCACATCGAAACTTAAAATTTCAAAAAATCGGAATTTAAAGCTAATTGTGTGCTGAAAATAGTACCGTTGACCTAAAAATTTGCATAATAACGTTCTGTAAAATATTCATATCGCACGAGCGTTCCCTTCGCGAGCCTTTGTTGAGACGGACATACAGAATGACAAACTTTCAACCTTAGCCTATATATATATAGACAGTATAGATAACATGGCACAGCAGCCCATTTAAGGTAAAGGTCACATCCATGTCCAATAGTTAGCCTAAGTGTAGGAGAATCGTTCATTTTCTTTCCTTAAGGCTGCTTAAGCCACTCAGCCAACAATAAACGAATCCATAATAATTATTTCTGGACGGGACCAGTGCATCGCAGGACTTGTCATTTGCTAAACAGCTTCCACCGAAAACAAAGTCTTCTGCGTGATGAAAGAGACACGTCGGTTCGCAAACAACTTGCACATGCTCGCTACACTGAGTCTGCTCATCCACGATCGTTAGATTCGCAGACATAGCACAACACTTAACTAGACTATGATGTCATTCTGATAGCAATCCAGTGCAGAAAGTCCAAAACGGTGGTGTTATGAAATCATTAAAATTTTGTTCCTTTCGGCCAATCCCAAAAAAGGCACGAGGCAAGTTTTGCCTCCATCGACTAGTAGGCCTACATGAGCATATAACAATAATAATTATCAGTAGGCTAACTCTATCACGCGGCAGGTGTCGAATGCACAAGGCATCAACCGGTGGTGCACCAAAACCAAACCGCAATCAGATCAGAACTCTCAAATAAGACAGATGCAGTCTCTGGTGGATAAGCAATTTGAAAGAGGTAAGTTTTAAGTCGAAAACGAAATGACATTAGCGACTGAGCAGAATGGACAGACACAGGAAGAGGCTTCCAAAATCTAGGTCCAGGAATTAAAAATCCTCGTTCTCCAAGAGCAGTTCCTGTCTTAGGGATAATCAGAGAAAGGGAATCAGATGACCTGGTTGTCTTCTGCATAGCAACACAAATCGATAAGAGCACTTGGTTGTGAATCAAAATGATAAGAACAAATGCTAACAGGATGCAGAGGACAAACATTGAACAGTAATTTTGTTTCAAGCACGGACGTGAGTCATTGTAATTATTTTTTTGCATATTACTGTTGGCGATCCCTACATTTTCAACAGAACATTTCGTTTACATTCCAAATGTTGTTGACTCAGAAATATCCACATGATCTTTAATGCATTTAGTGACTGTAATGCATTTGAAACTATCATGTTTTACGTTTATACTTGTCTACAGGAACGCCCAACATTCTGGTGCAGGCCAACCTAGGATACGGTCTGGACCAGCCATGGTCTGCCTTCAAATATGGATACAGCGATTCTAACGGCGGATTCTGGTACGGACTGGATGAAGTCCACCGAATGACGAACAATGGAAAAACTTGGAAGCTCTGTATCGATTTGAAAGATGAGATGGGGTTAATCTTCCCTATTTCCTATAACCAATATGTGCAAGACAGCGAGAGCGATGGCTTTACGTACCTCATGACTGGCTCCACTGGACAATACGACCCGTTTGGAACAACAAGCCGAAAATATAAATTCTCGGCAAAGGACGTGAACAATCAGCCATGTTGTTGCGAAGATCTGGCCATAAAGTGCAAAGGTGGATGGTGGTACTCATGCACGGCAAGCATGACGTCTGCTTCGATAGCTTTGAATGGAGTGGGACCGTGTGGATTTTTCTATAGTGTTCCCTTTGGTCCTCCCATACAATTCGTATACAGTTACATGAGGATGAAGGAAACTTAGTTTTTGAACGCATGCACATTAGTCACATTTCCAACTGACTTCATATCACAGCGAATTTTATTAAATTCTTAAGCACCTTTTTCATGAGATCTCTGCGACTGTTTATGCCATTTGTGAACCAGAATATCTGCAGAGCACACGCAATGACACTTCAGTGCGTGAACTTCTGTTTTCACCATCTTTTCTTATTCTATTCGTAGCAGCTTTGTTGCATTTACCCGTAGCTATCGTACAGTAAAGACATATAGATTCAACAATAATTGTTTACCGATATAGCCTACATGTTGCTAGTTTAACTTGTCTTTACATCAGTTACATTGTGCTTTACACCATGGTGAACGAAATTTATTTGAAAGTGCACCATACGTCTGTCTTTTTTGTATTAATAGGCAAGGCCATAGCCAGGATTTTGTTTCGGGGGGTGTTTACTCGTTCTTGAACAAGCCGACAAGCAACCAAGTCAACCGTCTATAAGGGGTTTGGAGGAGCGCTGTGAGCTCTCAAAGCACTGTAGAGCTGCATCATCTAACTTCACATGAGTGCTTAGTTCTTACACCGTATATGTTAGTAAATGCAATATTTATATTATACATTATTTAATTTCGGGGGTGTTTAAACACCCAAAACACCCCCCTAATTACGGCCTTGTTAATAGGCCTAATTATAACAAAAAGAAAACAGACTTATTACAGACGTATCAGATTTTGTGCGTGCCATTGAGCCTTTCGTGCTGTGTTGGTCCAGTACTAATCGTTATCTTGAAAATCATGAAGTGCTATTATTTAAACACAATGCGGCGCAGGACATTATAGCTTGTTCGTGACTCGTGAGCGTTGCGGCGTGTCAGATGCCAAATTTCCAGCTTGATTACTTTGTATTACATTTTAAGCCATTCAATTGTACCTTGGGAATAATGCCATTCGTGAAATAAATTATGTTTCTGACCTAATACCATGTTACTTAATATCACTTACCTGTAATACTATTGTAATACGAGTGTGTTCGAGCTGCGAGCACTTTCTTCAACGACCCGTAGCAAGTTGCTCACACGCACTGGTCTCACACCGCAGATACAGACATGGGCTACTCAACCTATCTGGTTGGTAACTGTGAATTAATCAATAATTATATCCACTGTCCTGCATAGAAGTGTCGCGGAGGTTGCCTAGTTACCTGCACTGTGAACTCAGTGGCTTTCTTCATCGAGTTCTCTTAAGCGCCTGAAAGCTTGTCTATTCGATCGTGGTTATGTAGTAGGTGGGGGGCCCGTGGCGCATTGGATAACATCTGGCACACAGACCGAGAGGTACCGAGTTCGAGCCCCCGTTGGGCGGATATGTTTGTAGGCTGCTATAAGCGCCGTTGTATTGCAAGCTGTCTGTTCTGTTAGTAGTTAAGATTTAAATTGCATAACATGTAAATGTACAGCGCAGTGCGTTTGTCAGGCGCTTATTAAAGAAAAGATATTATTATTTATTATTAGGTACCGTCTTGTCTAAAGCGCCTCTAGCGAGTTCCAAATAAAGTGACGCCATATTAATTTAGAGGTCTCTAGTTGCAGTTATCTTGACAATTATAGTCTACCCGTAATGATGCAGCCATACCTGAGTTGGGCCTACTTATTGTGCTTATAATTATTTGGGTCACAATTTATTCTCCATGTTTAGGTTATAATCAATTTGGCAAATTGCTGTAGTGGAATCTTTTCAAGATCGGCATAATTGTAATAATTATTTCCTAGCTTAGTATAGGGCCTATACTACGTCCTTAGTCATTAGTTCTTATTGTCATTCTTGTGTGGGTCTGCACACCGGGATCTTTATTTATCAACCGTCTTTGTACAACATCTAAAAACATCTAAGTTTATCTCTGATGGTCCTCGAATAGTTTATAATTGTTCTTCCTATCCTTCCTTTCCTTACAGTACACCATTTCATTGGCCATTGTAATAAATGCCACCACAATGCTCTTAATCAGGCACGTAGCGAGACTGAAATTCAAGAGGAGACAACTTCACAGACCATTGGCAAAATCCTAGTCATTGGGGTCATTGGTCAATCGAAGTTCCAGTAGGCCTATATAAACAAAGCAAGACGAGGCAACTGCCTCCTCGTGCCTCAATGTAGCTACGCCTATGACTTCAGACGCTTGAGAAACTGTGGAGGGACAAACTAAGGAGCTCGAACCGCAGCTCTCTATGGTGGATGATAGCGATTCTATTTTGCATTTGAAAGAAACCAGCATGGCGGCGATTAACATCAAGACACATAGCCTACGTGCCCTATAATATGCCCTGTGTGTGTTTGTGTGTGTATATAGTATATATATATATGATATAAAAATTATATATATTTATGTATGATGTCTGTGTGTTGCATCCATGGGCGGAGTTTATC